>JAGFNQ010002190.1:130656-145001 GCA_024364735.1 Boesenbergia rotunda | reverse complement strand
CACTTCTGGTTCCAAGAATCTTGATATGATTCTGGGAAAACAGAAGTCTGTTCTAAACCGATCCGGACTTGGCTATAGAACCAAATCTCGGCAAAGATCTTATTTTGCTGTACTGAACCAGTCAAGACCCAAGGTTCAGGCATGGGTGCCAAAACTGTGCCTGACTAAACTAACTGGTTCAAATCAATTTTGGATCCCCAAGGACAAGATTCACATCTTGCCTAACCCATACAGAGGCTTTAGTCCAGGGGGAGCCAAAATCAAAACAATTTTTATAATTAGATAATTTTTTTAATTGATTGATTGTTTGTTTATTTAATTTTTGCAAATTGTCATGCTTAGATTTAAGGAATACTTAGATTTAAGGACTAAATTACTTGAAACTTGAAAACATAGTATTGGGAGGAGGTGAGATGATAGTACGTTGGGGAAACCAACTCTAATAAGATCAAGTCTACTTGGTCTCTTTAGACTGGTGAAACCAGCCGAAGCTACCGATCCAAGACCCAAGCTAGTTAGACCAGAAAATGACTTAATTTAATTTGAAAATGAAATTTCATTAAAAGGCTTTGTCAAGGAAAGGGTGGATGATCCCATAAGGCTACGGCCAAAGAAGGCCTAGTGCCTCGCCAAGACCTGGAAGCCAATTTCTGAAATTCAAATTCAAATTATCTTTTGTCAAATTCGAATCTAACTCAAAGTTCAAATAATTATAGATTCTATCTGTTTCAAACCTATCTCTTTTTCGAAAATCACTTAATCTATTTTTTCAAAATTTCTAAACTTATTTGTTTAAAAATCTGTTTTCAAAAATAAAGAACTTTTTCGAAAATAAATTGAAATTCCTTTCAAAACTAATTTCTACCCCTCAAACCTGTCTCACAAAAACCTTAAAGGTTAACGTGATTGAAAACCCTAGATTTGGGTGAGACAGTAGGAGTAAAACTCAATTTTCTCTAACTCTGAGTGAATTCACCAATTCAAACCATGGTCAAACCCAGGTCAACGAGTCAAATCTTAGTCAACATAGTCAAAACAAACTCAAACCATGGTCAAACTGGCTAAACAAGACAAGACATAAAACTTGTCCCTATCTGCTCAAACCGGGGCGCCCCGAAACCACGCGGGCGCCCCCAACAAGCCTTTTTCAACTCCCAAGGTAAAAGCGCGGCTACCCCCTTGACCAGGGCGCCCCGACCCACGTGGGCGCCCCGATCAATTGCTCAGCAGTCAAAAAGCTACGTAAAGCAGCTGACAGGGGCGCCCGAAACGTAGCGGGCGCCCCAATCAGTGAAACCCGACAGACGTCGGGAAAGCACTGTCATGGGCACCCGGAATGCAGCGGGCGCCCCGCCCCCCTTCTTATTTGCCTATAAATGCACCCCGAAATCCTCATTCTTTCCACACCAAAACCAATTTCATTCCTCACTTCTTTCCATCCAAGGAGTCTAACAAGCCCTCATTCTCAACCATGGCTCCCGGTATGATTTTAAAAAAAAAAAGAAGGTTTTTTTTTAATTAAATTCCTTCTTCATACACTTTCTCTTAATTTAGAAGACGTCGAACAAACCAACCCGAACCCGTGCCGAACCAAGTCCCGACCCTAGGTTCCCTACCCTAGAGTGTGTAACAAATTTGCTCGAACCACTTACAAACCTATTAAGATGAGCTATCTTAATAGACTCTTCTTTACCCAATCATGCCCCGTAGCCTTGAATATTATCAATTTCTATCAATTAGATAACCTTGTCTTCTGCACTCATGCCACCAATGAATCATTATGTGCAGAATTTTACAATAATATAGTTCAACAAGAAAATCTTATGTTTTCAACTACTGTTCAGGGAATACCATTAGCTATCACCCCTACTCTGATTAATCGATTCCTTGGACTACGACCCTCTCAGTCCACCTTTGTTGCTACCCACCTAGGAATCCTCCGTTTGATGCCCCTTACGCTCACATAACATTAGACATCATCCATTCCTACTTTTACGATGAAAATATACTTCCCGCAAACAGACAATTCCATGCTGTTAACCTTCGGCCACAGGACTATGCCCTATACAGAGTCCTGGTCCGTTGTATCTCACCACTGTCCACTAGAGATCTCGGAATCATCCGACCCTTCCATGCCTTCCTTCTATATGCCCTACTCCATCACCTCGACATTGACATAGGACTCCACATATTTCAGACTATGTTGCATGCATCCAGAGTCACGACCCAGGGACGTGTTCGTACTCCATACTGTCACATCATCACCTCCCTTCTTCATCACCACGGTCGTGACATTACTATAGGAGAGATTACCGCTATGACTGACTTCGACGAAATAGGATTTAGGAACTTCTCCTTAGCGGGACTAGAGGTATCGGCCACCGGGATTCTGAGTTGGAAATGACAGTAGGCCGGAGCTCCGATCAACCCTGACGAAGAGATAGATGTTGACGTTGGAGATGTAGCAGCCGAAGCACGAGCACATATCGATGAGCCCGCTCCACTGACCTTGTACGAGAGAGTTACACGACTCAAGACGAACGTCCAGAGCCTCAGCGAGGAAGTGGAAGCGAACCATATTGAGGACCGAGAGACAAACTTAGGTTACTACAACAACATTATGAGTACCCTCACAGCCGACAGAGATGCCTGGAATGCACAGTATCATGAGAT
Organism: Boesenbergia rotunda; assembly: GCA_024364735.1. Lineage (NCBI taxonomy): Eukaryota > Viridiplantae > Streptophyta > Magnoliopsida > Zingiberales > Zingiberaceae > Boesenbergia > Boesenbergia rotunda. The sequence continues at coordinate 142,328 of JAGFNQ010002190.1, read as the reverse complement.
CATGGCACGATTTGATGCATGGCAGCCGGGCCCATTTGATCATCCTGGCCCTTCGTCTTAGATCTTGATGCATTGTACTAGTAGTTACCCTACCTAGAAGGGTTGACTGGTGTTTGACTTGTGTTGATCTGTGCTTGACCTATATGACTGTTATGTTTTCCTCACTAAGAAGGCAGTTAGGATTATCCTTAGTAGAATAGAATCATTTGGTTTTTTTTTGTTTTAAAATGTTTCAAATTGATATTAAAATGGTGTTTATTTTAAAAAAAAAAGAGGATTTTTCTAACTTAATCTTAAAAAGTTTTACTTTGGTTTTAAAATTTTTCTTTTTTTGACTTAGTTTTATTTCAAAATTACCCCCTTCAAAACTAGGGTTTTCTTCGAAATGGACTTAGACTAGGCTCTAACCCTAGAATTGCATGCACCTATAGATCTAGAAGCCAGCATCTCACAAGCACCTTAGGGTACTTTGAGTGATAACCTAGAAAGGGTTGAGATGCTTAGGTCTTTGCCTCAATTCAAGATGTTTTAAGTCAGTGCATCGGCAGCAATTGGGGCACTAAATGAATAGCAATCAAGTTAAGTATCAAGTTTAGACAAATCTAACTTGAACAGCTCACTTAACTTGACTAACCCTAGCAAAAGCTACTGTTTATAACAGTTAGTAAGTAGCTAATTGGGTTAGACAGGTCCCTAAAGATGAAACCAGACTTAGGTCCTATGGTATTCAGTACAGCAAATGCTTTATTTAATTATTGCAAATATTGTTCTGCGTTTTTTTTTTATATATGTCAAAGGGGGAGAGTTGGAAAGGAAAGAGGGAACCCAAAAAGTTTTTGTTCAAATTTTTCCTTTATTCAAAAAGTTTAACCTCAAAGTTAGAAATTCAAAGCTTAAATTTATCCTGTAAAAATTTCTAACTCTGAATTATTTCTAAGCTTAATTTTTTTTGCTTAAAAATTTCTAACTCTGAAGTGTTATTAAGTTTTGCTCAAATTATTCTTTGAAATTTTTTTTAAGTCTGAAAATGTTCTAAGTCTAAAATTTTTTCCAAAACTGAAAATTTTCTAAGTCTAAAATTTTTTCCAAAACTGAAAATTTTCTAAGTCTAAAATTTTTTCCAAAACTGAAAATTTTCTAAGTCTGAAGTTTTTCCAAAACTGAAAATTTTCCAAAGTCTGAAATGTTTCTAAAACTGAAAATTTGTCTAAAGTTTTCTAAGTCTTCCAAACTTAGAACATCATTTCGAAAAACTTAGCAGATTTCCCAACTTATTATCAAAACATGAAATCTTCTAAGTACTTAACTCAAACCACCTACTTTTGAAAAATCTAGGGGGAGGGAATCTAACTTAGGATTTCAATTTCAGCATTTTTTCCTTAACTTTTTGAACTAGGTTGCCATATATCAAAAAGGGGGAGATTGTTGGTGCAAATTGCACCCAAGTCAAACCTGTGTTTTGATATTGGCAAAAGGGTTCAAAAGTTAAGGGTTAGTTGTTGTCTAACAAGTTTCTTGAGTGTACAGGAAAAGCCCTAGCGAAGGAATGCTAGGCACTGGCGAAGGACTGCCAGACAGAAGAAAAGCCCTAGCAAAGGACTGCTAGGCTCTGGCGAAGGACTGCCAGAATGGACAAACCCTAGCGAAGGAATGCTAGGCACTGGCGAAGGGCTGCCAGAAGAAAAGACCTAGCGAAGGGCTGCTAGGCACCAAGCGAAGGGCAGCTTGGCAACTCAAGACCTGGTGAAGGACTGCCGGGCAAAAGTCCAACTGGAGGAGCCGGTTGGCACCAGGTAAATTCTCCCGAGAGGAGTAGGTGAGGATGCGTTCCCCTTGAGGGAACATTAGGCATCGGTTCGACCTAGGGCTCCATTTTGGAGACCAAAGTCAGAACCAAGACAGCTAAGGCTGTATAAACTAACATAATATTTGCTGTTTTGGACTAACCCTGGATGCAGGACCGAAGGACTGTGTATCTGCAGCTCAGAGAGCCTCAAAGGAGTGAGGCAGTAGCTGAGCAAGGTGCCCTGAAGGTTCCGGGCGCCCCCAGAGTCAACCCAAGTCAGCAGACCAAGAAAAAGCTCCGACAGCAGTATTTCGGGGCGCCCCAGTTGTTCCGGGCGCCCCGCGCATTCCGGGCACCCCGCGTGTCGCGGGCGCCCCCAGTGCCACGCCGACTATCAGCTGCCCTCGCGAAGCCAAAGGATGAGGCTTTGACCGGTCAACCCGGGCGCCCCGCGCGCTCGGGGCGCCCCGGTCAAAGCTGATCCCGAAGATGAAGAGATCAGCCTTGACCGAAGCGATCACCGGTTCGGAAGCCACGTGGGGCGCGCCCCCGTCGACCAGGGCACCCCCAGGCCCTATATAAAGGGCCCTCGACCTCCTTCTTCAATGCATCAACTGCTGCGACACTTCTGCGCTCTTCTGCTTCCGCGACACGCTCCAGAAATCTTCCAACTCGAGCTGACGACGTCCCGCTGCTCCGAAACTTCTATCTACACTGGATGTCGGTAACGAAGAGCTGTATTTAAAGTTTACTAAACTGTTCTTATTATAATCTTTCTTGTAAACTTTTACGAACTTATAGAATTGCCCGCAGAAAACGGTCAACGACCGTGGGCCTTGGAGTAGGAGTCGACCCAGGCTCCGAACCAAGTAAACCGACTGTGTTTGCATTGTTCTGTTTTTCTTTTATTTCCGCTGCGCACCCGCTCTTTTTAAATCCGAACGATTTGCGACATTCACCCCCCCCCCTCTCTCGCATCTCTCGATCCAACACTGTGTGGCTCCTGATCGATCCGGAGACCAATCAGGGAGCAGGCTGCTTCCTTGCTGTCTTGCTCCTGATCGGTCTGGTGACCGATCAGGGAGCAAACAGTGAGTGAGTTCCCTTGCTGATCAGAGCCTTGGATCGATCCAGTGACCGATCAGGAACCTTGGGTTTGATTAAAAAGTTACTGTTCATCTGCTTTGATCGGTCTGAGTGACCGATCAGGATCCAATCTGATCGGTCTGGTGACCGATCAGGATTCACCCTGATCGGTCCGGTGACCGATCAGGCGTGTATTGCTGCGAGAGCTGGGAATCCCAGCAAAGCAGTGGATCGATCTGGTGATCGATCCACACACCCTGGATCGATCCGGTGACCGATCACTTTAATTCAAACTTCACTGTCAGACGTCGTCAGAGCGTCTGATCGTATCCGATTTGCTGATGTATGTGATATGCTTTGTGATCTTCTGCTCTAATGCTCTGATTGAGTTTCAGGTGACAGGGGAGGATTCAAACACTCAAGGAGAAGTCAAAGAGTGCTTTCCTTGGAGCAGGTTTGTCCCTTTTCCCATCTCAGGTTGCAACGGCGAGCTGCGGACTGGAGCTAAGACTGGAGCTCGACTGAGGAGGTCAGTGAGTCCAGAGATAGCTCAGTAGAGGCTGGCGTTGGTAGAGGAGTAGCTGGGAGCTACAGAGATGGTGTCATCTGTCGCTTGGCGGAGAAACAAAAAGAACGCGAGAGTTGAGTTCAAGAAGAGATATTCAGTTTTTGAAAACCTGTGTGTTCTTGCGTTCTGCTGCGAGAAGCTTGCTGTTCTTGAGTTCTTCATCCATTCTAAGCAAGCTATTGAGAAGCATTCATCATACTTGAGCGCTTGAAGGAGAAAACAAGGAGCTGGGAGTCCGACAGTGGGAAGACACGAAGCAGACAGGGGTCTGTGTGAGATCGCCACTGGGTGGAGCTCGAGAGCTTGCTGTGTTTAATCCTTGCTAAGTGTTTGAGTAAGATCTTTCTTATTGTTGTTTCACTGTGCTCATTATATATCATTGTTTGAAACACACTGTGGAGAGGTTTCTCCACCGAGAAGGAGGTTGCTTCATATCCGGTGTTAACCGGGGCTTGATCTGCCGACGATCAAGGGATCGCCCACCTCAAGGGCACGCCAAGGAGTAGGGGCAAGTTATCCCCGAACCTTGTAAACCTTCCTTGTTAGCGATCTTGCTAGTTGTGTGTGCTTTGCAATCATTTGTTTTCTGCATACTCTGTTTTTCCATTCTTTCCGCTGTGCTACTGATATTTGAGTTGCAGAAATCGTGATTAGTTTTCAAGGGGCAAGCGATTGTCTATATTCACCCCCCCCCCTCTATAGCCATCTCGTTCCCAACACCAACCAGCCCCAAGGAGGAGCACCAGCTGGCCGCCCCTGCCCTTTCCCTGCCGACCACCACCTGCTGCCGGAGAAGGAAGCTCCGGCCATCTCTTGGCCGGAAGAAGGTGCTGCCGGAATTAGAGTTTGCCGCAAGGATCTTTTTGCCGCAAGCCTCTTCTTTTGCTTCGCCGGAATTTTGATTCCGGCCATCCTTTTGTGGTTAGTCTTCCGACTTCTCTCTTGGTTTTTCTCATCGTGTTCTCGGAGAATCTAGTAGTTCTCGAGAACACGAAACTCGTGGCTTTGCGAAGTCATCCCGAAGATACTCGGCGTGTACGCGAATAGAGGCGGAGCTTCCAAGGGACGCTTATGATTGGATCTCGTCCCTTCCTTCGAGTTACGCGAGGTAATACGTAAATTAGTTTACATTTCTGCAAAATTTTAAATATATGATCATGTCTACACAAGATAAAATTGCATGCTTAGATGTGTAGTTAAATAATTTGAGAAATTGTTTATGCTAAACCTTCCGCTGCACGTAATTAATTTTAAAATTACGAACCCGCATCCGTGTCAACATGCACCCGGTCCCAATAGGAAGGACTTGAATCAAGAGGGGAGGTCGGGAGAGATGAAGAATCGCAGGGGGTTGGCACCGAAAACCCTAGGTTCGGCCACCCCCACGCGACCTTTTCTTTTTAAAATCCCTGCATACCAGTCGACTACCCCTGGAGCAGCAGGGGCAGTCGACTGTGAAACTGAACCGAGAGTTCAGTCGACTACCCTAGGGCAGTCGACTGGTAATTTTAAATTCTCAGTTTCTGATTTACACTGGGCTAGTCGACTGGTTCTGAACCAGTCAACTGGCACCCTTATTTCAGCCCTTTGTCCTAATTTCAGAAATGCCTAATTAAATCCACAAATCTCCAAAAAATCTGAAATTTCATGGAGAGATTTGTAATTCCTATGTCTACTTGAGAAAAATACGTTTTCAAGTAAATTTACTCCCGATCCCATGATTGGCATGAAATTCAAAACTAAATAGTGTCATTGAAACTTAACTAGAAGTTCTAATTTTGATCTCTTCTTGATGTCTCTTCTCACACTTAACCACACTACATTCCTGGCACTTATTTATATGACATCTACATATTAAAAACCAATTTTCGTACAATATGAGCCTATTTTCATCTTTTCCTCCATAAACCTCCTTTTAATGTGCCAATTCCCTAGGATTAAGACTCACACTAGCCTTCCAAATCCTTTGGCACATTCCATAGTCTATCTAATCTCCTAGGAGGAATCCTCTTGAGATCCATTGACCATGGATCCCATTTTGACTTCTAGAGCTCTTCCTTAAGCTCCTAGCCCTAGTCACCTCCCTAGGTGACTCATCTACAAAGGCAAGACCACACCGATGTACCTTCGGTGCTTCTTGAGTTACAACCCATGCTTCCTTAACTTTCCACACCATGTCCTTGGTTGACTTTTTCTTTTCTCCTCCAAATGCCTTTTCCTTGCCATTTTTGACCTTTCCTTTGCTATAGTCATATGACACCTTGCTATATGCCTTTTTACTAACATTTGACCCCCTGATTGGTATCCTAGTCCCAGCCTACCATTTCTAAGGTGTTGATCATTTGGTATCATGCTTAATCCCTTAGGTCCTCTAATGAGTTTATCTAAATTCTTTTCTAACTTATCAAGCTTCACCCTTAAAGGTTGATTTTCCTTCTCTAGGTTCCTAACCTTAGTATCCCTATGACCATTTTGATCATTCCTAGATCTACCCATTTTTCTAAGCATATGTCTCCCTTTCTTAAGGTTAATGCCTTGGTCCTTAGGTCTAAAAGCGCTAGATTTATCATGAATCATGGATTCTTTAGAATTTTGGCACGCAATGTTATTTATATTTTTATCATGATACTTGAAACCAAAATTACGCATAGGCAAGCAATCATTAATATTTCTAGTACTCATAAAAACATTTGAAGCATATGTAAAGTTAGGGATTACCTCCCTTACCCTTGTAGCTACCCCTTGATGTGAGCTTCTCTTCTTTTTCTCTTTTTTCCATCTTCTTAAATGCTCCATTTTCTTGAGCTCTCCTCTTCTTGGACATTGGGTGTGATAATGTCCTAGCTCCCCACAAGTGTAGCACCTAATATGCTTCTTTTCTTTTTTTCCCCTACAACCCACATTAGATTTTAACTGAATGGACTCGGGGTTAGGGTTTACCTCCTTTTTACCTAGTGGACACTTGTCCTTGTAGTGCCCCTTCTTGTTGCATCCAAAGCATATGATGTGGTCTTTGGTTCTTGCTTTGGTGGAGGTAGGAGCTTCTTCTTGCTCCGGTATGGAAGTGGGTCTCTCCTCCCTCTCAATTCTTGAAGTGGAGACCTCCTCTTCTTCCCTTGATAAAGTGGATGACCTCTCACTCTCTTGAGCCACTTCACTTGATGATATGGATGCATTTTCACATGATTGTGCCACTTCACTCGATGAGGTTGACAACCCTTTTTCTTTTTCCCTCTCTTGGACCATTGAATTTATTTCTTTGGGCTCTTCTACTGTTTGAGCTTGTGTAGGGTTCTCATGAAATTCTTCCAACTTGTTCCATAACTCATATGCATTTTTATATTCACCTACACCACTCAAACCATTACTAGGCAAAATATTAATTAATATACCAATTACCTTCTCATTTGCCTTAGATTGGGCTTGTTGCTCCTTAGTCCAATATCTAGGTCGAAGCTTTTTTTCATGCTCATCTTTTGGAATTCTGAATGGTTCTTCTAGCATCACCATGCACTCCCAATCCATTCCAAACCAAGTCTTCATTCTTTTCCTCCAATAGTCAAAATCTTCATGATCATACGAAGGTGAAGTGTTGATGTCATCACCTAACTTGTCTTCAATCATCATTTTCTCTAGCTTGTGCTCTCTCAGCGGTTAGTCTGTAGATGAGCGGACCTTGCTCTGATACCATTTGTTAGGACCATGATCGTCAAGCTAGAGGGGGTGAATAGCTTTTCTTCGATTCTCTTCCTACAATCGTTAGTGCGCAAGCGAAATATACTAAATAAAACAAAAACTAATGAATACGAATGACACACTGATGTACGTGGTTCGGAGATGATGCTCCTACTCCATGGCAGTCCGTAAGGTGGATAATCCCTAATCTTTCGGTGGATGATCCCACGGATCACCTCCGGCTAGATCTAGTCGCTCCTTGTGGGTGGAGAAACCTCACCACAACACTTGTACACGACCTGAGCAATATAGGCTACTAACCAGCTACATCCAAGCAGGTTTCGCTAAAGAAAAATGACCTTAAACGAGCTCCCTTAAATAGAGCTCGAGGTTAAAATGACCGTTACTAGCCGACTGGCCTCACTTGAATTTGAATTTCACATCGTGACCTTTCGAATTCTGGCCATATCAGTCGACTGCCCCAGGGGCAGTCGATTGGTCCTTCCCTAAGCCTAGGGTTATCCTTCCCGAATACATTTCTCTCCGCACTCGAACCCTCTTGGCATAGTTCCGAGTACAATCACTCAACACTCGGACCCTCACGACCTGGTTGACTCTTCAAATAGTAGTCTCGATCTGTTGCCTTCACGCCCTCTTCATCTTCGGCTCCCGTCCCTTAGATGCGCACGCAAGCCCTCGGCTTGCCACCATGCCATCCTTCACGCATGCCTCGAAGTCCGTGTCCCTCAGCACATCGTCTCTACTCCAGCAGCCCCGATCTATCGCCTTCAAGCCTTCTTCGACTTTGGCCCTCGTCCCTCAAATGCACACGCAAGTCCATGGCTTGCTTCCATGTCATCCTTCACGTACGCCTCGAAGTCCGCTTCCCTCGGCTCATCGTCCCTGCTTCATCCATGGTCCCTCGGATGCGCACACAAGCCCACGGCTTGCCTCCATGCCACCCTTCACCGTACTTAAAGACATCCAACCAACTCTATGTGTACCTGCAAACCTGCATACTCACATACACATATTAAAACACAATAAAACCCTAACTTAACCATATTGACACACATATCAAAACTCATGATCCTCCAGATTATACTTGGGCCGATTCCCCAACATTTTATACCCGCTCGAAATTGACCCCAGGCCCTATTGCAGCAAACACCTATGTAAGTACCAATTCTGCCAACTCATGAGGTGTATGTATGGTATTTTAATTAGATGAATATGTATATGATGATTGATTTCAAAGATCATATATTAAGATCAATGTGCCTATAAGTGACTCACTCTCAATAGAGGACTGTTGGTGCAATCTACCTCAGGTCTAGTTTGACCAAGTTGACTAAACTCAAATTGACTCGAGCTTGAGTTTTGATGGTTGATTAATATGTGAGAGATAAGTCAAATAGGTCAAGATTGACTGAATATTTAACGATATATTAAGTCCAACAGGAAATTGGCAAGAGAAAAGTCTAGGTGAGTCATGAAGGACCGGACATTTGGCATGGATGAGAAGTCTAAAAGGGTCACAGAGAACCAGACACTTTGTTAGTGATACGAGAGAAGTGTCCTAAGGCAATCGCCTTATGGTTGTAAACATTTATTTTAATAAATGATAATTCACTATTTGAGTATACATGTTTGTGTATTTGATTGGGATCTTAAACTCATCTACTGAATGTCCGCAATACAATTCACAGCATAAAAGAATTTGTGATGGGATCACAACTAGTGATTATCTCTACATGTGCAATTGTGAAGTATTGAAAATATCCCTAGTCAATGAATGATAAAAACGGACACTATCAATTCTGTTGAGACTAGCATGGGTTATTCTCTAATCAGCTGATTCTCACTGGCTGGTGACATTGGGATGTCCGGAGATAAACATGGATGCTAGTTAAGGGAACTAGTTCATTGGAGTGACTAGCTGTAAAACTTCATATGGTAATCTACATATAGATATGTCAATGAAGTTCTTACCGCAGCTTAAGTGCGATGTTCCTTTGACATGTGGTGTTCAAGTCATCTTGGTCATGGAGACTTATACTTTAACATCTTAAGCAAGCATCTCCAAGGAGGTGTGGACCCAGGATGGTTGGGTATAAGCCGAAGTGCCCGAAGATGTTTGAACAGCCTACAAAGGATTCACCACTCCTTGCGAGGAGATGTATACCCAGGCCTATCGTCGGATTGTTACTCAAAGCCTCTGGCCAGAACATATCATGTTTAGAGTATGAGTCTCTTAAATACATGAGAGTAATTAGAAATCCAAAGGACGAGAAAGACACTACTTGGGCTAGGTGTGACGTAGTCAGCCTAGTGGGGACTGACACACACATACCATGTCCTGAACCAAGTGGGTATAAGATGGTGAAGGGAATGGGGCACGATTCATTAGAGCTGCTGAAGGGTTTCAGAATCACTTCTGAGGTCAATCGTTGATCTTTCGATTAATTGGGGGTCATGATGTACTACTAGGTGCCACTCATGATCGTTCTATAATTGGTTGATTATAGATGGCCAACATAAATCGAAAGCCTATTTAGTCACACGCACTACGAGTAATCCGAGGGATTTAAAACGAGTTGAAAATTGGATTTTTCGATCAAGAGAAATAAGTCGAATCTGAGTTAATCAGAGGCGCAACGGAAGCTAAAAATGGCTAAGTCTTTTGAAGGCTTATTGGGCGAATTAAATGAGTTTAATTCGCGATGAGTTCGGCTCGGTTTGGCCGGCCAAAGAGGGTGCCAACCCTCTTTGGTTTGGCCGGCCACCACTTGGGGAGAAACCAATTTATTTGGTTTAATTAATAAAATAAATCTAGCGCGATTTGTTTTATAAATTATGGATAAATAAATTTGTATAAAGAAATTTATATAAAGAAATTTATAGAAATTTATTCTTTTTTATGGAAATTAAAATGATCCATGGAATAGTTTATTTTAATTCTATAAAATCAATTATGAATTGATTTTACCATAATAAAGAAAATTTATAAATTTCTTGTAAAATTTATTCCATAATAAAAGGAGAGATGTATTTGTTTTATTATAAAATTAGTTATAATAAAACTTGGTTTAAATGGAATAATTCATAAAGAAAATTTATAGGATAAATTTCTTATGAAAAATTCCGTTAAAGGGGAGACTTGGCAAGGGAGAGGCTACTATATAAAGGAACCAAGGCTAGGCTTGATTTCCTTAATAGATTGATCAAGAGATTAACTCTCTCCCTCTCTCTTTCTCTCTAACTCTCTCTCTCTAGGGTCGGCGCCCTTTCTCTCTCTAGGGCCGGCTCTCTCTCCTCCCCTAGGGCCGGCGCAAGCACCTAGGGTGCCCGTGAGTTTCCTCCACCAAGTTCGTGCCGAAGAAGAAGAAGAAGCGGATCGCGACTCCTTCCTTCCTTTCCCGGAATTTTGATTCTGTTACTTGGTGGTTAGTTTCCTATCTTCTCTCTTGATCTTCTAGTTGTGCCTTTAGAGAATCTAGTAGTTATCGTCGGCACAAACTCGTGACTTTGCGAAGTCATCCCGAAGAGAACTCGGCGTGGACGCGAATAGAGGCGGAGCTTCCAAGGGACGCTACGGTTGGATCTCGTCCCTTTCTTCGAGTTACGCGAGGTACAAAGTAAATTAGTTTACTTTTCCGCAAAGTTTTAATTTATGATCATGTCCACACATCATAAGGTTGCATGCTAGATACGTGGTTAAAATAATTTGAGAAATTATTTTATGCTAATTCTTCCGCTGCACGTAAAAATTTAAAATTTTACGAACCCGTATCCTTGTCAACATGCACCCGGTCCCAACAGTGGTATCAGAGCCGGTTAGTGTTCGACATAATCATATAATTGTTTTGCGGAAAACTTTGTCATAATCTCAATTTTGGAAAAATTTTCAATTATGGAAATTTTCCAATTATTATAAGTTTTAGATTTAGGAATTTCAAAGTTTGGAAATCCTCATGAAATTTCGCAAACGTTTGAAATATCCTAGTTTCTGAAATTTTATGATAATTGTGAAAACTTCCCATCTTTGGAAACTTTCCAATTTTGGAAATTTTCTATTTTAGAAATTTTCCAATTTTGGAAATATGTAAGTTTTCTTTGTACCAGAAACTTACAATTATTCTGAAAACCTATTATGAAATCTCGCAATTTTGGGCACTTTCTTTCAAGAAAGTCTAGACAAATTTATGGACAATTAATTGACAATTAAATTTGAATTGGTTTTTAAATTGACAACAAAATTCTTTATTTTGGATTGAGCCTCGGGGAGCCGTCCAATTTAAAGTTAGTTGTTGTAATTTAATTTCCCAATTTTAAATGAAATTGTCATGTTTAATTTGGTTACGCTTCCGAAGCGGACCAAATTGGATTTACGACAAATTACTTTTCTTTGGGTATCTGAGCCTCGGGGAGCCACCCTTAGAAAACGATTTGTTGTAATTAATTAAATCCATGAATAAAATATGATTTAAGAGGTGATGCTCTTACATATTGTTGTCTCCAAAATTAATTAGGAAAATGGTTTCCTATAGAGTTTCT
>JAGFNQ010002190.1:0-128521 GCA_024364735.1 Boesenbergia rotunda | reverse complement strand
TCCTTCGTTAATAAAGAACATTGTATCTATTTCATGTTTGAATGAAAAGGGTTATCATTTAACTTTTAGTAACAATTGTTGTTACATAACTTTAAATGGCATTCTTTATGGGAATGAAACTTTGTGCAATGGTATCTACACGTTAGATTTATCCAATGACGTTTTCAATATCGAAGTTAGCAACAAACGTGCTCGAATAGATAATCGAATAGACTCCTACACTTGGCATTGCCATCTTGGCCATGTAAGTAAGAAACGCATGACCGAATTACACCGATGTGGAATTCTGGAATCATTTGAACCCGGTTCATTTGATACATGCGAATCATGCTTAAAAGGCAAGATGACCAAATTACCCTTTTCTGAAAAAGGTAATCCAGTGGGAGAATTGCTTGGTCTAATACATACTGATGTATGTGGACCAATGTCAACTCTTGCACAAGGAGGCTATAGCTACTTCATCACCTTTATCGATGATCACTCACGATTCGGGTATGTGTTCTTGATGAAACACAAATCTGAAGCTTTTGAGAAATTCAAAGAGTTCAGAAATGAAGTAGAGAAACAGCTTGGCAAAAGTATTAAGATACTTCGATCCGATCGAGGTGGTGAATACTTAAGTCAAGAGTTTCAAGATTATCTTAGGGACAATGGGATATTGTCCCAATGGACTCCGCCATATACACCACAGCATAATGGTGTATCTGAGAGGCGCAACTGAACCTTAATGGACATGGTTAGGTCGATGATGAATCATGCAACTCTTCCAAAATCCTTTTGGGGCTATGCACTTAAGACAGCTGTTTACTTGCTAAACAAAGTCCCGACCAAGGTAGTCTCTACTACTCCATATGAGACATGGAATAGTAAGAAACCTCACTTAACTCACCTTAAGATATGGGGTTGTCCTGCTTATGTGAAGCGGACTGTATCAGACAAATTGGATGCTAAGTCTGATAAATGTCTATTTATTGGATACCCTAAGGAAACGAAGGGTTACCAATTCTATCATCCCTTGGAACAAAAGGTGTTTGTTTCAAGGCATGCTGTATTTCTGGAAAAAGAATTTCTTTTACAAGAAAACAGTGGGAGTGGCATTGAACTTGATGAAGTTCAAGAAACTCCAATAGTCATTACAGAGACACCTAGTCTAGACCCACAACCAATAACTCATAATGATGAGCTATCAGTTGAACCTAAAACAACACCACCTCTTCGTAGGTCTGATAGGACACGCAATATTCCAGAGAGATACGGATTTCTCATAAGTGAATCGAACGACGTGTTACTCATAAGCGATGACGAACCTATCAGTTATGAAAATGTTCTGAAAAGTTCTGAAAGGGACAAATGGCTTGAAGCCATGAATTTGGAAATGGATTCCATGGACGAAAATCAAGTATGGGACTTGGTTAACCCACCTGAAGCGATTAAGCCCATAGGGTGCAAGTGGGTTTTCAAGAAGAAAACCGACATGGAAGGTAATGTTGTTACCTTTAAGGCTAGATTAGTGGCAAAAGGATATCGTCAGAAACAAGGAATTGATTATGACGAAACCTATTCGCCAGTAGCTATGCTTAAATCCATTCGGATGCTCCTAGCCATAGCAGCTCATTATGATTATGAGATATGGCAAATGAATGTGAAAACATCTTTCCTTAATGGAAACCTGCTTGAGGATGTATACATGATACAACCTGAAGGTTTCACATCGGTTGATAAAACCAAAGTATGCAAGCTTCGACGATCCATATATGGACTGAAGCAAGCATCCAGGAGCTGGAACATCCGTTTTGATGAGACAATCAAAGAGTTTGATTTCTTACAAAATCCTGACGAACCTTGTGTGTACAAGAAGGTAAGTGGGAGTGCAGTCGTATTCCTAGTATTATATGTCGATGACATATTACTTATAGGAAACGATATATCAGTTTTACAGACAGTTAAAATTTGGTTGTCCAAAACTTTCTCCATGAAAGACCTGGGAGAAGCAACCTATATCCTTGTGATTAGAATCTATAGAGATAGATTAAAACGGTTGCTTGGTCTTTCACAGTCTACATATATAAACCGAGTGCTAAAAAGGTTTAGCATGACGGAATCCAAGAAAGGTTGCCTTCCCATCAGGCATGGGATCAACCTTTCAAAGTCTATGTGTCCGCGCACAGAAGACGAGAGGATTTGCATGAATAAGATTCCTTATGCATCCGCGATAGGATCTATCATGTATGCTATGTTTTGTACAAGGCCCGATGTGTCGTATGCTTTGAGCGTCACAAGTAGATACCAGTCGGATCCGGGAATGGATCATTGGGCGGCTGTCAAGACAATCCTTAAGTACTTAAGAAGAACTAAGGATGTGTTCCTAATATATGAAGAAGGAGATATGGTAATACATGGGTATACAGATGTCAGTTTCCAGACAGATAAGAATGACTCCAAATCTCAGTCTGGATACGTATTTACTTTGAATGGAGGCGCAATAAGTTGGAAGAGTTCCAAACAAGACACCGTAGCGGATTCTACCATGGAAGCAGTTTGGATCAAGAAGTTCGTCTCAGAACTTGATGTGGTTCCAACCATTGATGAAGCAATGCTGGTTTATTGCGACAACAATGGAGCTATTGCACAAGCAAAGGAACCAAGGTCTCATCAGCGATCCAAACACGTGCTTCGCCGCTATCATCTGATCAGAGAGATTATAAGTAGGAATGATATACAAATTGAGAAAATTCCCACTAAAATGAATTTAGCGGATTCTTTAACTAAGGCCTTGCCTCAGAGCAAGTTTGAGGGTCATGTTAGAGCATGTGGTATTGGATACCGTAGCGATTGGCATTAGGCCAAGTGGGAGTTTGTTAGTGATATGAGAGAAGTGTCCTAAGGCAATCGCCTTATAGTTGTAAACATTTATTTTAATAAATGATAATTCACTATTTGAGTATACATGTTTGTGTATTTGATTGGGATCTTAAACTCATCTACTGAATGTCCGCAATACAATTCACAGTATAAGAGAATTTGTGATGGGATCACAACTAGTGATTATCTCTACATGTGCAATTGTGAAGTATTGAAAATATCCCTAGTCGATGAATTGATAAAAACGGACACTATCAATTCTGTTGAGACTAGCATGGGTTATTCTCTAATCAGCTGATTCTCACTGGCTGGTGACATTGGGATGTCCGGAGATAAACATGGATGCTAGTTAAGGGAACTAGTTCATTGGAGTGACTAGCTGTAAAACTTCATATGGTAATCTACATATAGATATGTCAATGAAGTTCTTACTGCAGCTTAAGTGTGATGTTCCTTTAACATGCGGTGTTCAAGTCATCTTGGTCATGGAGACTTATACTTTAACATCTTAAGCAAGCATCTCCAAAGAGGTGTGGACCCAGGATGGTTGGGTATAAGCCGAAGTGCCCGAAGATGTTTGAACAGCCTTTAAAGGATTCACCACTCCTTGCGAGGAGATGTATACCCAGGCCTATCGTCGGATTGTTACTCAAAGCCTCTGGCTAGAGCATATCATGTTTAGAGTATGAGTCTCTTAAATACATGAGAGTAATTAGAAATCCAAAGGACGAGAAAGACACTACTTGGGCTAGGTCTGACTTAGTCAGCCTAGTGGGGACTGACACACACATACCATGTCCTGAACCAAGTGGGTATAAGATGGTGAAGGGAATGGGGCACGATTCATTAGAGCTGCTAAAGGGTTTCAGAATCACTTCTGAGGTCAACCATTGATCTTTCGATTAATTGGGGGTCATGATGTACTACTAGGTGCCACTCATGATCGTTCTATAATTAGTTGATTATAGACGGCCAACATAAATCGAAAGCCTATTTAGTCACACGCACTACGAGTAATCCGAGGGATTTAAAACGAGTTGAAAATTGAATTTTTCGATCAAGAGAAATAAGTCGAATCTGAGTTAATCAGAGGCGCAACGGAAGCTAAAAATGGCTAAGTCTTTTGAAGGCTTATTGGGCGAATTAAATGAGTTTAATTCGCGATGAGTTCGGCTCGGTTTGGCCGGCCAAAGAGGGTGTCAACCCTCTTTGGTTTGGCCGGCCACCACTTGGGGAGAAACCAATTTATTTGGTTTAATTAATAAAATAAATCTAGCGCGATTTGTTTTATAAATTATGGATAAATAAATTTGTATAAAGAAATTTATATAAAGAAATTTATTCTTTTTTATGGAAATTAAAATGATCCATGGAATGGTTTATTTTAATTCTATAAAATCAATTATGAATTGATTTTACCATAATAAAGAAAATTTATAAATTTCTTGTAAAATTTATTCTATAATAAAAGGAGAGATGTATTTGTTTTATTATAAAATTAGTTATAATAAAACTTGGTTTAAACGGAATAATTCATAAAGAAAATTTATAGGATAAATTTCTTATGAAAAATTCCGTTAAAGGGGAGACTTGGCAAGGGAGAGGCTACTATATTAAGGAACCAAGGTTAGGCTTGATTTCCTTAATAGATTGATCAAGAGATTAACTCTCTCCCTCTCTCTCTCTAACTCTCTCTCTCTCTAGGGCCGGCGCCCTTTCTCTCTCTAGGGCCGACTCTCTCTCCTCCCCTAGGGCCGGCGCAAGCACCTAGGGTGCCCGTGAGTTTCCTCCACCAAGTTCGTGCCGAAGAAGAAGAAGAAGCGGATCGCGACTCCTTCCTTCCTTTCCCGGAATTTTGATTCTGTTACTTGGTGGTTAGTTTCCTATCTTCTCTCTTGATCTTCTAGTTGTGCCTTTAGAGAATCTAGTAGTTATCGTCGGCACAAAACTCGTGACTTTGCGAAGTCATCCCGAAGAGAACTCGGTGTGGACGCGAATAGAGGCGGAGCTTCCAAGGGACGCTACGGTTGGATCTCGTCCCTTTCTTCGAGTTACGCGAGGTACAAAGTAAATTAGTTTACTTTTCCACAAAGTTTTAATTTATGATCATGTCCACACACCATAAGGTTGCATGCTAGATACGTGGTTAAAAATAATTTGAGAAATTATTTATGCTAATTCTTCCGCTGCACGTAAATATTTTAAAATTTATGAACCCGTATCCTTGTCAACATGCACCCGGTCCCAACATAGCACAAGAGAAAAACCCAAGTGGGTCAAAAGTTGATTGAACACTTGGTGATCGAAAGTCCAACATTAATATTGGCAAGAGGAAAGTTCAAGTGGGTCAAGGAGGACCAAACAATTGATAAAGAAGTTTTGGCATATTAAGGTTAACAGGATGCTAAACAATGGGAAGTCCCAATAGGTCACGATGGTAGGTTGAGGTCAACCAGATACCAGACAAGACTCGAATTCAACATTGAAAAGGTTGAATTTAGAGTTACCAATCGATTTACGAGAGGTAGCAATCGATTGGTGAACCCTAAACTCAGATTTAGAGTTTACGGCTGGGCAATTGATTGGTGTAATAAATTAGCCAAAGCAATTGATTGAGTAAATCGATTAAGAGCTATTTTGGAAGCATAGTAGGGTCGAGAATCGATTGAAGCAATAAATTGGGCTTAAGACAATCGATTTAGGTAATTGATTGACAAAAGTTTTACGAGGAAATAGAAGTCTACATAATTAATTGACCTCATCGATTTAGCCTTGTCAATCGATTGGGCTAATCGATTGACAATTATTTCTCAAGAGAATGTAAGGCTTCAGAATCGATTGAGGCAATTAATTAAAAGTAATCGATTAGTATGACTCATCAATTGATGGGTCTAGTGTTAAAGAAAAAGAATCATTCTACAAATTTGAACGATTAGATCCGATGTGGCAATCGATTGGGGGTAAGATCAATCGATTGAGTGGTGTTTATCAACCCAAAAGAAATCTTAGAAAAATGAGTTTCATAGAGATTTGAAGTAGTCAGCTCTTAAGGGACACTACCAAAAAAAAGGTACTTTGCGGCGGTTTTTGTTGAGATTTATGGCGGTTTAGCAATGACGGTAAATGTTTTACCGACGGTTTACAAAACCGCCGCAGATAACGGTGTCCTTAAACCATTTAGCGGCGGTTTGATTTAACTGCTGGAATAACCGCTGCCATAATAAGTTTTTTGGCGGTTCTCTTGGCGGTTACTTTGCGGCGGTTCCATAGCGGCGGTTTTAACCGCTGATAAAACCTTCAACCGATTTAGGCTGATGAATTTTTTGCGGCAGTTTTTGCAATATTAAAACCGCTGCAAAATTAATGGGTGTTTCCAAATTACCTGATTTAGTGGCGGTTTTTGCATGCTCAAAGGCATCATGCAACAACTCTATTATCATTGACAAGGCCTTGTCACTCATCCCACAAATGCACTTGATGTGATACAACTTTACTAAAAAAGATAGCTTTGAGTATTTTGAGCATCCTTCATATAATTCTTGTTCCTCATCTTTAAGCAAATCATAAAACTCTTTAGCTTTACCACTCGAACCCTCCTGTACATGCGACATTCTTCCTTCACCTTCATTTATCGGATCATGCATTGTGGAATCTTCACTGGCATGTGGTCTAGGGAATATGAAAGCATCTTGTATCATGTCACGCATTGGATCTTCAGAAGATTTAGTATGTTGTGCATCATGCCTATAACTAGAAGTCTCTCCTTCACCTCTCTCACCATGTAATAGACAAACTGTATAACCCGATGGAAAGGGTCTTAACAACAAATGATCATACACCTCTTCTCTAGTCTGAAATAGTCTAAATCCACAACGAGAACAAGGACACTTTATCCTATTATCGGATGATGCATTAGCAAATGCAAAGTCCAAAAATTTCAATAATCCATCCATATATTCGGGAGTATCTCGCGGCTTCAAAATCTAAGTTTTGTCCATATCTAATTCAATAGTAGATAATTAAATTAAAAGCACACTAAAGTGGGGGCTCAAATAGAAACTAACTAAGATATATAAGAACTTAAAAGTGTATGAAAGACATTTCACAAACAACACATAAGGCATAAATAACCACGACCATATGAACTCAAGTCAGAAAATCTACTAATTATGGAGTTTTTTATCTATAAACTCAAAGCTGCCCAACTACTAAGATTAAAATAGCAATCTCACATAAATACTGAGTATGAGTGCTCTAACCACCTACACAAGGTTGAAAATTTGTATAAATTGTAAATTGTATCTCTGAATAATTGGTGAAATTATTCAAACAAATACTCAATAAAGCAGCTGATTTAAATTGGTGAAATCAATACTTGAAATTTTCTAAATTGGTGAAATACTCAATACTCAATAAAGCAACTGATTTAAAATACTCAATAAACCACCTACTCAATAAAATACTCATTGAAATCTAAATTGGCAAAATTTTCTAAAGCATACTTGAAGCAACTGATTTAACCATGATTTACCAAATACCTGCCTTGAGTAAAGCACTCTTCGTTAGCCTTTCTAACAGGATGTACCAAAGGAAGTAGTTGTGATTTCAATGGCGCCTAGACGAAGGAGACGAAGAGGCCACGGCCCAGAGCCACTAGGAGTGGTCGTTGGGAGTCACTGACCGAGAGAGAGGGGGGAGAACTGCAACGCGGTTGACGGAATCTCGAACGGAGACGGAGCCTCTTGGTTGGCTGCAGAGAAGGAGAGAGAGGGGGAACTGCAACGTTGGTGACTTCCTTCCGGGAAGAACTAAGAAGCTGCCGGAGAAATTGGAAGTGCCGGAGACGCTTAGGAGATCACATCACATCCTACATCTTTTGCACTCCTGCATACAACAAGTCCCTGAAGCCATTAACCCAGACAAAAGCTCCGACTACGAGGATCATAGGGGAGGAGCTTCAGCGGCAGCCCGGTGGGTTACTGTCTGCTGGCGATGTCTTTTGGGAGCAAGTTGGAGAAGAAGGTCGCCGACGAGTCCGTCTTCACGCCACATAACCCGGCCACGGTCTTATGTGCCCGCGAGCTTAAGAACATCGGCATGCAGATTTTCAGGAAGATGGACACCGACAGCTTCCTCTACGTCACCTTCGCCAACGGGCGACTGGAGATCCCCCCGATCCGAGCCTACAACGTGTCGAAAACCATCCTGCAGAACCTGATCGCGTTCGAGCAGCTGGAGAGAGTTGTGTGCGGCGCTGGGAGAGAAGAGGAGAGTTGTGCGACGCTGGGAGAGAAGAGGTTGTGTGGGCGCTGGGAGAGTTGTGTGCGGCACTGCGTGCGTGGGTTAGGAGAGGAGAGGAGAAGTAAGGGTTTACATCTTGGCCGCCTATTTCTTTTGATTAACATCTGAGACGTTGAATTGGGATGAATATTTAGCCGTTGGATCGGTTCACTTTTGATCTGAGTCATCTGATTTAAGTGATG
Organism: Boesenbergia rotunda; assembly: GCA_024364735.1. Classification (NCBI taxonomy): domain Eukaryota; kingdom Viridiplantae; phylum Streptophyta; class Magnoliopsida; order Zingiberales; family Zingiberaceae; genus Boesenbergia; species Boesenbergia rotunda. Next base: position 120,176 of record JAGFNQ010002190.1, on the reverse strand, counting down.
AGGAAGATTGATCTTGACCTTTGGATTTAAGTGAGGAAGGGGATCTACATCTGAGCCGTTCATGGATGTGATTAACAGATGAGAAGATCTGACTGTCCATTTGGTTAAGGGATGGGATTTAAATCTGAACTCTTAATTCAAAATTTTCATCTTTTTTCAATTAGCAGCGGTTAAGGAAAATTGAAACCACCATGAATCATTAAACCGCCGCGATTTAAAAATTAACCGCCGCTAAATAATTTAATTTGCGATGGTTATTGTAAACCGCAGGAAAACACATAATATAGTGGCGGTTTAGCAAACCGCCGCTAAAAAATCGCCGCTAAGCACCACTTTTCTGGTAGTGGGAGACTTTTTGGTTCAAGAATAAGAGGACTTGGAATTTAGAGGTACTCAACATTCGAGGATGAAATTGAAAAAATATTCACTTCATAGATGGAAGGGGAGAACTCGTTGACATTGGAATGGAAAGAAGTCTCTACATCTGGATCAAATGAAGAAGAATATGCCACATCTACGAGTGAAGAAATAACAATTTTGATTGTTAAAAATAAAAATCATATAATTTACTTCAAATATAAGAAAAAAGGATATATATGAGCAAGTGTCCTAAAGTGATGAAGAATAAGGTTCAAATGACATCCAAGATGAAAGATAAATCAAAGGAAACTGGAACCTTGATACGAAAGGGTAAAAAACACATTATGTGCTTCTTGTAAAATAAAAAATAACATTATCAAAATTAATGCCCAAAGAGGAGGTCCTTAAATAAGAACAAAGGAGGAATCTCAAGTCAAGATAGAGTTTCTAAAAACAAAACTAAGATACTATTAGTTAATAGTATTTTTATGTGATGATAAAAAATATCACTGTTTCAGAAGAAATCGATGTCGATGGCCAGTCACCAGGGTTCAGCCCACGCGGACTCTGGCATTGGAGGAAGAACATTACACCCTGCGAGATTAACACGAGCGTTAGGGAACACACTGAAGGTTGTCCGACGGAGTCCACTCCGACGCTCAAGTTAGTGTCTCGATCCAGGAGATAAAGAGAAGGCAGAAAAGAATATGCGTGAAGTAGGGAGAGCGTAACCCCTTTATCGGAGGGGTTGGAGTACCTTTTATACCTGCGGCGGCTGTCGCACGAGTCTCCACGATTTTTGTCATGTCCCCCCGATTTGTTAGTTATAGGATAACCTTTGCAACGGTCCACGCCGTCATTAAGTTCAAATCGAGTCTGAAACAGCCGCTACCAGTCGACTGCCCCTCTACTGGTCCCACTCAGATTCGACCGTTACCGTACAACGTTCAAATTTTGCCAGCTGTTCCAGTCGACACCAGTCGACTGCCCCTGGGGCAGTCGACTGGTCCGAACCTAAGCCTAGGGTTACACTCCCCGAGTACATTTCACTCTGCACTCGAACCCTCCCGACTTAGCCCCTGAGTACAAACACTCATACTCAAACCCTCACAACCCGGTTGATTCTTCACCAGCAGCCTCGACTGTTGCCTTCACACCCTCTTCATCATTTGCCCTCGTCTCTCGGATGCGCACGCAAGCCTCCAGCTTGCCTCCATGTTATCCTTCACGTACGCCTCGAAGTCCGCGTCCCTTGGCTCATCGTCCCTGCTATCAACAGTCTCTCGGATGCGCATGCAAGCCTCCAGCTTGCCTCTATGCCATCCTTCACCTGAAGACATCAACCAAGTCCATGTGTACCTGTATACATGCACACTCATGTACACATATTAGTCCAACAATAAGTCATAACTTAACCATATTGACCACACACATCAAAACCCTATGATCCACCAGATCATCTTAGGGCGGCCGATTGCCCAAACATATCCTTCGTAAAGGTGCATGGCGCTTTTTCATGGCGACAAATCCCCTTCATGAATTCCTCGTTGCTATGTGCCCCAACTGCTCCCCTTGCGATCTCTTACTGACGTGCGCAGCTATAGCAGGCTCATGTCAAGCGGTTGTTCCATGGCGCTACCCAGATGTGGCGGTTCCTTGCCCTCCACGTGCCTTGTCCCCATTGCGCACATGCGAGTGACTTCGTCTGTATAAGAAGGGGAGGCGAAGACGTTCGACCACCTTCTGGCTTCATTGTTTGGTGAACCTCATCTTCATCTTCTTTCCTAAGGATTCTTTTTTGCATAAGTCTTCTGCCTCCTTCTCGTCTTTTCCCTTAGGAACCATGGAAGGTTATCAAGTGGAGTGGTATGAGTCTGCCTCCTCGAGAGTGCGATCGGAGGCTTTGCAAGCGGCCATTGAGGCCTATGGCATTCCGGTCGACATGGCGGTGGTGATCCCTAAAGTAGACCAGACGCTGGTAGAGCCTCCCGTAGGTTTCTTTACCTTCTTTCTAGGGCAAGTAGAGTCTTGGCTCCGCTTCCCCATTTCTCATTTTTTCATGAATGTGACCTCCTATTTTGATATCCCTCTTCACCAGATGACTCCCAACACCTTTGCTCAAATGGGCAGGGCGTACATTATCTTCAAGCTCTTCGACATCCCCTTGACCCTCGCCTTTTCCATTCTTTCTTCGTTCCAATCGACTTGCGAGGGGCTTTTAGATTTTTGACGTGTCCTGACCATCAGACAAAGGGTGGAAGGAGAAGTTCTTCTTCATCCGCCTGCCTGCGCGGCCCTTCAGTCCTCTCCGTTGGATGGAGGATTTGCCGACTCCTCCCTCACTAGGGAATTTCCTTCAGAGTTCAGCCTACCAACACGCTAGGAACATACTCTCCGGCATGGAGTTTAGTGGCCTAGGTCTGGTGCAGAGTGAGGAGCTCATGTACCGAGCGACCCCCGCTCTAAAGTGACCCAGATTATCTCCAGCCTTAGTACGTTCATCTTTTTCATCAATGCTTTTTAATTCTAACTGATATCCTCTTGCCTGGTTATTACATAGGAACTGTGTTTTCGAGGGCAATGCATCGACTCATCAAGTGGGAGGAGACTAACAAGGAGGCTTTGGATCCTCCCCCAGCTGCTCTTGGAGCTCCTAGTGCACCCTCTGCTTCAGTCGAGTCCTCGGAGGGGGCTGCTGAATCATCCAGTGAGTATGCTATGCCAGAGCGGGCAGAGGCTCCTACTGCGCCTCCGTCATTTGCTGACCCGGGGACTTCAGGTCCGTCGGTTGACCCGGAGATGGGTGTCCCTTAGGGAGGTGACCCACCCCCGTATGCTGTCCATCCAGAGGAGGTCATAGAGGAGTCATCGCCCCCTGCTGCATTATCAACATCCCCATTCTCTGGTCGGCAGAAGAGAAAGGTCCCAGAGGGCTTATGCCCCAGATGGAAAAGGTTGCGCCCCAGTGGTCCCAACACACTTCCATCTATTCCTGAGGAGGAGGTTCCACCGTCTGATGGTGAGGAAGCTATTCCTCCACCTTTTCCGTCGACTGCCACTCCAGAGGTCGGTGGTCAGGCCTCTGACTCTTCTTTGGTTGACCTTGCCGAGGTCACGAAGGGTAAGCAAGTATTGCCCACCCAATATCGAATGTGGCTTGACCGCCTTTGCAAAAGGCTAGATGTGGCGTTGGAGGCTTCCATGCATTCCTTCCCCCTGGTGCAGTTGAAGGAGGTCCCTGCCGAGGGTCTTTCTTCTGAGGGGACTTCTAGCTCTGAGGAGAGCGACACCTAACCTTCTGCACTGCTACCTGGAGCTCCTACCATCTAGTCGCTTCCCCCGCATAGGGGCTCGTTGCCTTAAGAGAGCCGGGTTGACCCCCCGAGATCTCCAGGAGGGGAAGCCATAAGAGTCTCTGCGGGGCCTTTCACTACCCTCCGCGAGTCTCTTTTGAAGGTGTGTGTTCCCGGTATATAGGTTGTTTCCTTATATTCTTTATAATTCCTTGGTGCAATGATAGGCAGCTGAAAACTGCCTGGCCATCGGTCGTGACTTGTACGCCTAGCCAGAGATTGAGTCCTTGACCCGCCGGACACTGAGAGCAGAGGCCGCAGCTAACCACGAGCATAGAGTAGGACTTATGCAGGCGGGGGTCAGCAGGGCTCTCCGAGCAAGGGTGGAGCATCAGCTGGACACCTTGATGGCCATGGAGTCTTCCTTACAGAGTTCCCGGCATCGGGAACGTTTGGCGTCCGAGAGGGCTGTGGCCATCACCAACGACCTGCTCCGGGTGACCCAAGAGCGGGATCAGTTTCAAGTGAAAGAGAAGAAGTTGTCGGGAGATATTCGCCTTCTGGAGGCCTCTGTCGGGAGATCGAATGAGCGTGTTAAAGACCAAGCATGCCAGCTTGCCCAGAAGGAGTCTGACCTCATGATGGCGGCTGATCGCTTTCTGACTTCGAGGAAGATCTGGCCCAGGCACGGTCGGAAGTATGAGTCACCTCGGACAGGCTCAAGGAGGCTCCGGGTGCACAATGTCTCCTAGTGGTTCATCTCTTGTCCATCTCAAATGCTCTCCACCGCCGGATTGCTTGTTTCCCCTAGTTTTGGGCATCGACCCTCCGTCGGGCCTGGAATAGTTTGTCATCCGAGGAGGAGTTACAGCTGCTGCTCCCCCTTCTCTTCCCTTTGTATTTTGCAATTCTTTTGTGTTCTTAAATGTGTGTTGATTGTAAGAGGCAATCAGGGTCTTTGAATGGAACTGTTTTGTCCATGTGTACCCAGAGTTGTTCCTGTTCCTCTTTCGTCTGTGAATGGTCGTGAGAACGGAGGACCCCGAAGTCCTAGCCGGGACCGAAGATTCAAGGATCCTGACCATAATAGGGATGGCTCCCCACTTACCCGCCACTGGAAGACGATTTCAAGTTAAGCGACCATGCGGGGATGCTGAAGCGATAGGGGAGAACCCAGGCAAAGGAGTAGTCTCCTCTACTGGATCTACTGATTGTATCCCCTATTCTTTGTATTCTTTTGAGATGTCGTTGTCAATGTATTTTCCGTAGAGATGAAGGAAAACACTTGTTATCTCTGTTGTGTAAGCGCTTCGAGTAATAACCAAATATTCTACTGATTTTACCTGGTATGAGGATGCTTGTTCCAAATCGGGTAGGTTGTGTGTTAACCTCCTATCCTCGAGCCTCCTCCATTTCCCAGTTAGAGGTGGTCGGGGGCTGCGTAGATCTTGGTTGGGTATCTCCAACACTCCGCCCAAGCCTAAGTACCTCGAGCGTCCGCATCGCTGCGAGGTATTAGGGTTTTTACTTCTTAGTTGGGCATCTGTAACACCCAGACCAAGCCTAAGTATCTCGGGCATCCGTAGCACAGTGAGGTATTAGGATTTTTGTTTCTTGGTTGGGCATCTGTAGCACCCAGACCAAGCCTAAGTATCCTAGGCATCCGCAGCACCATGAGGTATTAGGAATTTTGTTTCTTGGTTGGGCGTTTGTGGCACCCAAACCAAGCCTAAGTACCCCGGGCATCCGTAGCAGCACGAGGTATTAGGGTTTTTGTTTCATGGTTGGGCGTCCGTAGCACCCAGACCAAGCCTAAGTACCCCGAGCATCGGAAGCACCGCGAGGTATTAGGGTTTTGTTTCTTGGTTGGGCGTCCGTAGCACCCAGACCAAGCCTAAGTACCCCGGGCATCGGCAGCACCGCGAGGTATTAGGGTTTTGTTTCTTGGTTGGGCGTTCGTAGCACCCAAACCAAGCCTAAGTACCCTGGGTATTAGCAACACCACGAGGTATTAGGGTATTGTATCTTGGTTGGGCGTCCGTAGCACCTAGACTAAGTCTAAGTACCCCTGGCATCCATAGCACCACGAGGTATTAGGATTTTTGTTTCTTGGTTGGGCGTTCGTAGCACCCAGACCAAGCCTAAGTACCCCGGGTATCCACAGCACCATGAGGTATTAGAGTTTTTCTTTCATGGTTGGGCGCCCATAGCACCTAGACCAAGCCTAAGCACCCCGGGCATCCACAGCACCGCGAGGTATTAGAGTTTTGTTTCTTGGTTGGGCGTCTGTAATACCTAGACCAAGCCTATGTACCCTGGGCATCCGCAGCACCGTGAGGTATTAGGGTTTTGTTTCTTGGTTGGGCGTCCATAGCACCCAGACCAAGCCTAAGTACCCCGGTATCCGCAACACCGCGAGGTATTAGGGTTTTTAGTCATGGTCGGGCGTCTGTAGCACCCAGACCAAGCCTAAGTACCGCGGGCATTCGCAGCACCGCGAGGTATTTGGGTTTTGGTTTCTTGGTTGGGCGTCCGTAGCACCCGGACCAAGCCTAAGTATCCCGGGCATCCGTTGCATCGTGAGGTATTAGGGTTTTGGTTTCTTGGTTGAGCGTCCGTAGCACCCAGACCAAGTCTAAGTATCCCGGGCATCCACAGCATAGCGAGGTATTAGTGTTTTGGTTTCTTGGTTGGGCGTCCGTAGCGCCCAGACCAAGCCTAAGTACCCTGGGCATCTACAGCACTGCGGGGTATTAGGGTTTTGGTTTCTTTGTTTGACATAATGGTGCTTGTGCGATGGCATGTTCCTTTATTTCATGAATTCATTGCAAGGCAGCCAAAACACATAGGCAAGTACATAGTATGCGACACATATCTTACCGGGGGTGACCAGATTGGAGACAGTTGACCTGTTCTAACTTCGTGAGCCTTTTGTTCCTGTCCTCCTGTGAATGACCGCTTCCTCCGGTTAGTCTTCCTGCGCCCTTTGGGGTTTCCAGGACTCCGATATGACTTCCCCACTGTAGCATCGCCGAGACACCAGTTGATCCCCTTTGACTTCAGCCACTTGGTCGCCAACAGGGAATTTTATCTTCTAGTGGTAGACAGAGACCACTATCTGGAAGACACTGAGCGCCGGGCGGCCCAAGATGACATTGTAGGATGAGGGAGCGTCCACGATCAAGAAGGGTGTCCTCCTGGTCCTCTCGAGCATGTCGCTACCCAATGATAGCGATAGAGTGATTTGCCCTATTGGCTGTACTCGATACCCGGTGAAGCCAAACAGCGGGGTCGAGACTGGAAGTAGTTCATCTTGGTCGATTTGCATCTGATCCAGAGCAGCCTTGTACAAGATGTTCAAGGAACATCTTGTATCCACGAAGATGCGCTTGACCTCATAGTTAGCGATACGAGAAAGGATCACCAAGGCAGACTCATGAGGAGCTTCCACTTCCTCCAAGTCTTCGGGGTCGAACAAGATCATAGGGGCGTGATCCTAGCTCCAGCTCGTCCCAATTGCATAATTCTCCAGACGTCGGGTGTTGGACTTCCTTGCCCGATGGGAATCTCCTCCGGTGGGTCTTCCAGAGATTACTCCCACATGCCCCGAAGGCGGGCCGTGTGCAGGGGCCTTGCCCTTCCTGGGGTCTCTTTCCACAGAGGGAGACCTGCGGGGTGCAGGCCCCCCGACTTCTTCCCCTTGACCCCGACCGAGACCGATGTCGGGTCTTGCTCTCCATCGGCAGGCGTTGTCGGGGAGAAGAGCTTCACCGAGGGGAATTTCGACGATACCCTGTCTTCTTCCATTTCCTCCGAGGTTTGGTGTTTGCCTCCTCTCTTAATTTTTTCTTCAAGGCATGACACTCCTCGGCTGAGTGTGTCATACTGCCATGGAAACCACAGTACTTCATCAGTGGCTCCGGCTGCTCAGTGTCCACTGTCTTGACCATCTTTCGCATGCCAGCCCACTGTTCCTTCCCCAGGTGAGGGACTTTTCCTCGGGTTGGTGCTGGGGTTCCCTCCTCTCGGACCGGGTGACAGCTTGAGGGGGGACCCCGACTGGTTCCTTGCGTCAAGCGAATTGCACCTCCTCCACGTTGACGTACTTGACTGAACGCCCCAGCAGATCATCGAAGCTGGCTGGCTTCTTCACCAATGATCGGAAAATATCCCCTTCTAAGAGCCCCTGGGTACAGGCATTGACGAGAATTTCCGATGTTACACTTGGCACATCTAGTACCCGGTTGAACTACTGAATGTACTCTTTGAGCGGCTCTTTCAGTTTCTGCTTGAGAGCGAATAGATTGAGCGTTGTCTTCTGATAGCGACGGCTACTGTCGAAGTGGTGGAGGAAGGCGGTTCTATACTCCATGAAGGAGTTGATAGAACTCGGGGGCAACCTCTGGAACCATCGTTGGGCTGCTCCGGATAGGGTGTTCAAGAACACCCGGCACTTCACACCGTCGGTGTACTGGTGTAGGAGCGCCGCATTTTCAAACTTGCAGACATAATCCTCCGGATCTGTCTTTCCGTCGTAATCAGCAATCCCAGGCCCGCGGAACTGCTTCGGCATGGGGTCTTCTACAATCTCAGATGAGAAGGTAGTAGAGGGAGCCTTAGAGAAGGCCTTAGGTTCCTCCCTCTTCCCCTGTCCATCTTTATGTCTCAACGCACTAGAGGCTACCGAGTTGACCTTCTCAATGTCTCCAAGAGAGTCTCCCCAATGGTCCAGGGTTGCTCCGGCGCGTCGCCCGGGTGGTGTAACGGATCTTCGCGTTTGAGGGTGCGAGATGGAGACTCTGGGGATCTTCTTCCGCACAGAAGCATCTCGCTGTGAGGCGGCCTGCTCGATTTGGTGCTGTTCGAGCTCCTATTTGATGGCGTTGGCCACCAAGCGATCCAGTTCCTCCTTCATCAGGACAATGGATTGTCTCGCTGGCTCTGCCATCGGTGCTCCTTCTGGTGCTTTACTTGTTTCCGACAGATGGTGCCAAACTTATTCTGGAAGGAATCGACGTCGACGACCAGTCACCAGGGTTCAGCCCATGCGGACGCTGACGGTGGAGGAAGAACTTCACACCCTGTGAGATTAACATGAGCGTTAAAGGAACACACCGGAGGTTGTCCGGCGGAGCCCATTCTGACGCTCAAGTCAGTGCCTCGATCTAAGAGATGAAGAGAAGGCAGAAAAGAATATGCTGAAGTAGGGAGAGCGTAACTCCTCTACCGGAGGGGTTGGAGTACCTTTTATATCTACGGCGGCTGTCGCACGAGTCTCCACGATCTTTGCCACGTCCCCTCGATTTATCGGTTACAGGATAACCTTTGCAACGGTCCACGTCGTCATTAAGTTCGGACCATTGCGATAATTATGGGTCATGATGACTCTGCGATAAAGGGTGATAGTTATCCGCAGATCCGAAGAAAGGGGACCGTTACTTGAGGCCGGATGCCTCTTGGGTTTCGCTTCCCCGAGGTGATCTCGGGGTCTTCTGGCTCGGGGGGGGGGGGGGGGGGGGGGGGCGGGCATTATGCTTTCCCAAGGGGGTCCGGGGGCCTGGCTTCCCGAGGTGATCTCGGGAGTGGATCTTCTGATTTGATCTCCGGGGGGGGTCTCGGGGGATCTCCTTCCCGAGAGGGTCTCAGGAGCTTCGGAAAGAGAGTCATTTAGATTTGCTATATCTTATCGTACAACTTTTTTAATCTACGTGTGAACCACGAGGTACTCAACCCCATCAATCACTATAAGAAAAATTAACTTTAACAATACTGAAAAGGTAATCGTTGTCGTAGCCTCCAAAACAACACTAAAAAGATAAAAGTGTTTTACTTTTTAATAATAGTTTTTGTTAAAATTGGTCTTTTCAATGTTATTTTGGAGGCTACGATAATGATTTTTAAAAATTATTATCTTTGAGCTATGACAATGTCTGATAATGATTTTTAAAAATTATTATCTTTGAGCTATGACAATGTCTATTTAGCATTGTTTGAAAATATAATAATAATTTTATTAACCATTGTATATTTTATATTGTGATATAGTAAAAGACAATTCTATTAATCTTTGTCTTTTTCACCTTTTTCTTTTGTCGCCGTCAAAATTTTTTTCGAAAAATCATCCGCGCCTAAACTCGTTCGTGTTTTCCCCATTCGCATTTTCCTCCTCAACACCTCGCCTCTCCCAAGTTCCCGACGCCGCAATCTTTTTCCACTTCCTCTTCTTCGTCAACCTCACGGCCGGCAGTTCACCCCCACCTCATCATTACCAGCCGGCCAAGTTCTTCTTCTTCCCCGTCCAACCCATCCACAACCTCCACCTCATTCACGTCCCTCAACTCACGGATAGAAACAACATCTTTTCTTCCACACCAAGATTTTGGATTGCTTCCTCCTCAAGCTCCGGCCATCTCCTCTTGGAGTTAGAGGAGGAGGAACTAGTAGCCCCTTTTGGAGCTCTTCCATCCACCATCCGGCAGCCCCTCTTTCATCCACCTCCCATTTCTTCTCTTCGGGTTAGAAGGGGGAGATTGCGTCATTCCATCTCCACCTCCTCTTCATGTTAGAAGAGGAGAATCCACCTTCTACCTCACCGGTAGCCCCTCTCTCATCACCACCTCTCCTCTTCCAGGTTAGGAAGAGGAAAGCTCTACCTCCTCTCTTCGGGTTTGAAGGGAAGAGAGAAAAAGGGGTCTCTTCTTCGGGTTAATGTGGAGCTTCTTCCATCTTCGACAATCCTCCTCTTCGGGTTAGAAGAGGAAGATTTATTCTTCGTTTTGATCCGCCTCTGGCAGATCTCCAGTGACTTCTCGGCAGCCTTCTTTCATTCGGGTTAGAAGAGAAGAGGCCCTCCATCCATATCCGATCCGGCAGTCCCCTTCTTCTTCGGGTTAGAAGAGGAAGGTCCGATCTCCATCCGCTCCGCCATCCATCCATCCGACAATTGAGGGAGATGATCCATCGAGGCTTGGTGATATATTATTGTGTTTGATTGCTTATTCTTGCATGTTTCTTATAGTTGGATGTTTGTGTTAATTGATGAATGCTTGTATTGAACTTGATTCCCCATGTTTGGATTGCACGTACTTTGATTAAATTTTTTCATGCATACCATGTGTTTGATGAATTGTCTCTTCCATTAGGTAGATTCTAGTTTTGCATTAACTTTAGTTTAGATTCTTGCAATGTTTTGTTAGTTTGATTGCTTTATATTCTCTTATGGTTATGCCTTTCGGGTTGATTTAATTAGGTTAGGTTTCATTTATTTCATTTCCTTGCACGTGTAGTTTAGGTTAAATTAGATTTCCCTTACATTGTCTTTCATTGAGCCATTTTGTATTAGCTCTCTAGAATCTGAACCAACATGAGTGCTGCTGAAGTATCTGTCGGAAATTTTTGAAGATCACTTGTATCTCCTCGGTATTTGACTTAGTCGATTTATGACCGTCAGATCTTCTGGGAGGTTGCTTTCGGAGGAAGCAAACTGATTGTTTACGTCGAGGCTAGTGTTTGACACTATCTCCGTAAAATGATATTGCTCCGCTACTGGTACTCACGGATAGCAGCAATTCGTTTCCAAGATACAACGACGTCGTCTCAGAATAGTAGCACTTCAAATTCTGAGACCGGCGAACCTTTTTGCAGGCTTTTTGGATTCTCGATGCAGAAGATGGATGAGTGCAAATGCTTTAGATTGCAATGCTTGAATGAATAAAATGATCTAGTCGAGGGATCTATTTATACTGAGTGAAGAGGTAAGTACCCTTTGGTTCGGACAGATCTGGACCGTAACGAAAGGGTATAACCCTTTAAAGGTCATTTAATCTCGTCCATTGATCTGAAGAGTTATAACTCTTCAGATCCCATCTTAATCTCGGCCGTCAGATTAGATCAGTTAATCCGACATCTCAGATCCATCCTCCCTCTTCACAGTCAGATTTGAATCCGACACTCCAGATCGCACCTGCCTGCGATCTGTCCATATCTTTGATCCGACGCTCCAGATCGCATCTTCCTACGATCTGTCCAGATCTTTGATCCGACGGCCACCATCTGTTCGCCCAATCCAGTCATCGTTCTCTACACAGTCACGTGTCACATAGGCACTGCCTCGTCACCGACATGTCACTTGGCGCCACCTGATCACGACACGTCACACCGACATGCCACGTGGCGTCACCTGATCACGACACGTCACACCGACATGCCACGTGGCGTCACCTGATCACTACACGTCATCGCCACGTGGAGCATAAATTAAAGCTCCTCGCGACGATGCAAGTGCAAAGTACGCCAACAAAGTGCTCATTGCGCGCGTGCGCGCGTGGCGGACTCGCAGGTACGAGCACCTGCTCGCCCAAGGGTAGAGATCTCTTGTGCTTTTGTATTAACAACATTAGCACAAGAACACATATAAGGAAACATCGACTTTCGCCGGTTAGCAATGTGAGACTAAAAACCTCATCTTTTTCCTTAATGTTTATTTGAGCGTATCTTTGAACAATTAATTTCTCATTTACTTTTAATCGGTTTTGAGCAAATAAATAGTCCAGATTTATCTACGCGAAACGTAGATTTCGATTTTGAAGTCAAACTTGACTTTCAACGATCGATGGCATCAAAATTTTACTTTGCAAAATCGTATCCAACAGTATCTTCGAAGTCGCCTCTGCTGATGAGGGTAATGCCCTTTCCCATATAAAGTTGATTATTTTTATTTGCTACAATTGAATCAAAAGTGTTCCGTTTATCCACATGCATATGCATTGGTTCACTACAACTTGTATGCTCACATATGCATATGTAGTTGCTTATTGTATTTGCTAAAATATTCAATTGACTCAATGTAGACTAATCTAGTTTACCTTCTCAACTATCCTTGTTATGGAATATATACTACATGAGAATATGATTGCTAGTTAGCTTACATTTAATTTAATCTACATATAAAGAAACAACAAAATAAGAAAATGATTGCTAGTTAGCTTACATTTAATTTAATCTACATATAAAGAAACAACAAAATAAGAAAGGAGGAGATCTCTCGAGAAAAAAGGGATGTGATATGTGAAAGTTATAAACGAATGGCTATTTGATGATTTAAAAAAGAATTTTTTTTTTTTCTGTTTTGCATCATCACTGTATATCTGTAAGTGCTAAAGGAATTTTATGGGGTTTTTTTTTTGCATTGGTTAGTCATTATGTACCAAGTTTATCTTTTTATAATTGTTTTCTCTACAATGCATCCGAATATCTGCTTAGCTTAATCTGTATCACTATGTGGAATGGTAACAAAATTCTTCTTCTTGCATTTGTACTAATTGAATATTTTCTTGATGATTAAAGTTCTTAAATCTTTGTTTATATGTTTATGTTTAAACATTAAATCCCTTACTGAATTTATTTGTCCTCTCTACCTTTACTGAAGTTCACGGTTCCATGTATGATTGTGTATAGAATCTGGATTGGGAACTAGTAAAACTATGAAAGACGATCAAATTGCAAGAGCAGCTAGATTGTCCCTGTCTTCCAAGGTAAATATTATATTTGTTATATCTTTCTTAATCTTGCTCACAAAATTGCCTATTATAATTGCCTATTATGATCAAAAGCTACTTGTTATGTAAAGACACGACACTTATACACTCAATACCAACTAAAATAGGAAAGAAATAACACTAATTGAGAAAGATAATAATCTTTTCACATTAAAAATAGTATAATTACCAGAATGAATTACAAATTTAGAATTCATATTGACCTTTTTCCCCCCTTATGTTCATCATTTTCTCACCTACTTATCCAACATGCCTTAATATGGTTGACCGGATTGATTTTCCATCATTTTGGGCTGCATAGGGTACGTTTGATTCAAGTTATCATATATAACCTTGGTTATGTGATTATCAAGTAATCACATAACCAAGGTAATGGGGAATGAAAGATAATCTGAAGTTGTTTGGTTTAACTTAGGTAATCAAATAAAATCTTGTTTGTTTAGAGATAATAATCTATAACCTAATATAATATTTTACCATATTACCCTTTAGAATTTATTTAGATAATTTTATTAAAATTTAAATTAAATTTATTTATTTTTCTATTTAATATATTAAAAATATAATTAAAATATAAAATAAAAAATATTTTAATTTAGTTGTTGGTCGTCGATCGTCGACGGTGGTCGTCGGTCACAAGTTGCCGCCGACCGTCGTCGGTCGTCGGTCGCCGAACGCCGGTCGTCGCCGGCCGATCGCCGGTGATCGCCGATCGCCGATCGCCGCCCGTCGCCGGTCACCGATCGTCGGTCGTCGTCGGTCGCCGGTCGTCGATCGCCGTCCGTCGCCGATCGCCGGCCGCCACTGGTCGTCGGTCGCCGGCCGTCACTGGTTGCCGGTCGTGGACGGTGGTCGCCAGTCGCCGGCCGTCGGCGGTGGTTGCCGGTCGCCGGCCGCCGGCGGTGGTGGCCGACCGCCGGCGGTGGTGGCCGGCCGCCGGCGGTGGTGGCCGGCCGCCGGCGGTGGTGGCCGGCCGACGGAGGTGGTGGTCGGCCGCCGGCGGTGGTCGCCGGTCGCCGACGGTGGTCGCCGATCGCCGACGGTGGTCGCCGATCGCCGGCGGTGGTCGTCGGTCGCCGGCCGCCGGCGGTGGTCGCCGGTCGTCGGCCGACGGCGGTGGTCGCCGGTCGTCGGCCGACGGCGGTGGTCGCCGGTCGTCGGCCGTCGGCGGTGGTCGCCGGCCGCCGACGGTGGTCTCCGGTCGCCGGCCGCCGGCGGTGGTCGCCGATCGCCGGCGGTGGTCGCCGGTAGCCGGCGGTGGTCGCCGGTCGCCGACCGGCGGTGGTCGCCGGTCGCTGGCCGCCGGTGGTGGTCGTCGGTCGCTGACCGGCGGTGGTCGCCGGTAGCCGACCGGCGGTGGTCGCCGGTAGCCGATCGGCGGTGGTCGTCGACCGACGATGGTCGCCGGTCGCCGGCCGCCGGTGGTGGTCGTCGGTCGCCGGCCGCCGGTGGTGGTCGTCGGTCGCCGGCCGCCGGCGGTGGTCGCCGGCCGTCGACGGTGGTCTCCGGTCGCCGGCCGCCGGCGGTGGTCGCCGATAGCCGGCGGTGGTCGCCGGTCGCCGACCGGCGGTGGTCGCCGGTCGTCGGGCGCCGGTGGTGGTCGCCGGTCGCCGACCGGCGGTGGTCGCTGGTAGCCGACCGGCGGTGGTCGCCGGTAGCCGATCGGCGGTGGTCGTCGACCGACGATGGTCGCCGGTCGTCGGTCGCCGGCCGCCGGCGGTGGTCGTCGGTCGCCGGCCGCCGGCGGTGGTCGCCGGTCGCCGGCCGTCGGCGGTGGTCGTCGGTCGCCGGCCGCCGGCGGTGGTCGCCGGCCGCCGGCGGTGGTCGCCGGCCGCCGGCGGTGGTCGTCGGCCGCCGGCGGCGGCGACCGTTGTTGTCAATCGTCGTTCGTGAATAACTCTTTCGAAAGTTAATAAATTGTAACGGTTATTTTCGTCTTAAATGTAAATATTGAAGGATAATTTTGGGAAAAAAAGTTGCATAACCCCGGAATCAAGAAAAACCTTACTTTCCTAAGGTTTTCTGATTTCTGGTTGCATGACCCTTTTGCTAACGTGTCGGGCATCGATCATTACTTGGGAATCGCTCATTATCGAAACCAAACAAGGTTTTCGTTGATAACCTTGGATGGATAACTAAGGTTATCAAGGATAACCTAAGGGTGCGTTTGGTTCAGGGTGATCAGTGATAACCTTGGTTATCTGTCCAAGGTTATCATTATCATTTGGTTTAGATTATCATCAATTCCCAAGTAATGCAGTATTACCGCCACATCAGCAAAACGTCATCAAATGGGGCATGCAACCCGGAATTTGATAACCAAGGAAAACGGAGATTTTTGTTGATTCCGGGGTTAAGGAACTTTTCTTTCCCAAATTATCCTTTAATATTTACATTTTAAGATAAAAAGATCCCTAATAATTAACTAAATTACAACTCGTTGCCGACTCACCGACCGACGACCGCAGCCCCTCCGCCGACCGATGACCGACGACCGGCCGGCAACCGGCGACCGACAACCGGCGACCGCGGCCGCCGGCCGGCGACCGGCGACCGCCGGCCGGCGACCGGCGACCGCCGGCCGGCGACCGGCGACCGCCGGCCGGCGACCGCGACCGCCGGCCGGCGACCGGCGACCGCCGGCCGGCGACCGGCGACCGGCGACCGCACCGGCCGGCGACCGGCGACCGCCGCCGGCCGGCGGCCGGCGACCGGCGACCGCCGGCCGGCGGCCGGCGACCGGCGACCGCCGCCGGCCGGCGGCCGGCGACCGGCGACCGCCGCCGGCCGACGACCGGCGACCAGCGACCGGCGACCGCCGCGGCCGGCGGCCGGCGACCGGCGACCGCCGGCCGGCGGCCGGCGACCGGCGACCGCCGCCGGCCGGCGGCCGGCGACCGGCGACCGCCGCCGGCCGACGACCGGCGACCAGCGACCGCCGCCGGCCGACGACCGACGACCGGCCGGCGACCGGCGACCGGCGACCGGCCGGCGACCCGCGACTGGCCCGCGATCGACGACCGGCCGGCGACCGGCGACCGCCGCCGGCCGGCGACCGGCAACCGCCGCCGGCCGGCGACCGGCGACCGACGACTGCTACCAGCCAGCGGCCGCCGGCCGCCGCCGACCGGTGACCGGCGACCGTCTGCCGGCGAACGATCGGTGGCGGTCGGGCAATAAATAATTTTTTTAAAAAAATTTAGTATTTTAATTAAAAATTTATAAAATTAAATAAATTATAATTAGGATAAACTAAATAAATTTAATACAAAATATTATCTTACTTTTTAATTTTTAGTATAAATAAACATATATTATCATAATCCTTAATTTTAAATTAATGGGTAATATGGTAAAATATTATATTAGATTATATACTATTTCCTCCAAACAAACAAGATTTTCTTTGATCATTTAAATTTAACCAAACAACATTATGTTATGTTTCATTCCTCATAACTTTGGTTATGTGATTACCAGGTAATCACATAACTAAGGTCATATATGATAACTTGAACCAAACGCACTTTTAGTGTGTTGAAGATGACTTCTCTTCATGGGATGTTGTATCAACAAAATATTATACTTATGCCATCTAATTTCAATGTTGACCGAGCACTCTTTCGGTTATACTTTCTTGCCTCTCTCTCTTGTCTTTTGTAACTTTTATTTCATTATTCACTCTATAATGGGAGAGTTGATATTCTATTAGGAGGGAGCTCCTTTCGCCAGAGTTGGATAAGTTGCTTTAGGATGACAATGATGTAGGTGCATCTACTCCATATACTGCTGCTATTCCTGAATATTGGATTGTTTTTTTATCAAACCTGAAGAAGTTTCATTTCTGGATAAAAGTTTAAGTTTTGCAAATAGCCATGCTATTTATGATACACAACATCCATGCAAGTAGAGATACTACTCTATTCATGAAAAATTTAGAAACTATAGGATATGAGTCACTCTTAACGTAGAAGTCGTGCCTGATGCAACATATAGTTCTTCAAGGGCTGATGTGTCTATGCGACAAGAACTCCATACTACAGCTTCAAATTGATCTTGCATCCATTTGGAGTTTGACATTGCTGGCATTGGCTTGATATAAGCATATTTGCTGTATCATTTTGAAGCATTGTTTCTTATTTATTGTTGTAGCTACATGCCATATTGTTCAAATTTAAGGTTGAATTTACAAAATGGTTTACAAGCTCTAAGTCTTTTTTTCTTTTGTTTGTTTCCACTGCTGTGTCAATTATGTTTGGGGATACTACATCCAAAATATGAATTATCTAGGGCCTTGGACATGCTACTTCAGATATATGACTTATCTAGAGTCTCGTCCTCATTTTGATCCAGGCACCATAATTTGTATAGCGAGAGACATGAGGAATTTCAGCGGACCAACCCACAAACACGGTTAGAGCAAGGTAAAAGAAAAATAAGAGTTCGAGCCTTACGCCAATCAAAATGTGTGTCTGAATATATTATAGATATATTTTTTATGCATACTATATGTTCCGGAAGCGAATGATGAGGATGACGAATCACCACAACACAACCTGGTGTGATGACGGGGGAGGATGCCTATGTAACGACCCGGCCCATTTGGCGGCCCATTTGGCAGTCTCGACCGTCGACCGTGCCGTTACCAATACTAGGTCTTCCCACTCCTGGGGGTGGATTTTTGCCTTTCCAGGATTCGAACTCTAGACCCAGGCTTAAATCTAGTTCTTTGTGAATCCTGAATACCAATTGAGCTATGGTACCAGGATTCAGGAACTTTAGTACTTAGCCTGGAGGTCTAGAGTTCGAATCCTGGGAAAAGTAAAAATCCACTGGCCAGGGGTGGGAAGACCCGTAGGGTCTCGGGCCTAGAGGGTTGCCTGCGGGAACCATAGAGGCCGAGATCGCTACATAAAAAGACGCCTTTTTATTGTAACGACCCGGCCCCTTGGCCCCTTGGGTGGCCTAACTGGCAGCCCACTTGGCGGCCCTCGGCCCCTTGGGCGGCCAAATCCCATTTGGCGGCCCCTTTGGCGACCTCTTGGGCAGTCGTTACTCACAAATACTTCCCACCCCTAGCCAGTGGATTTTTGTCTTCCTCAGGATTCGAACTCTAGACCTCCAGGCTAAGTACTAAAGTTTATGAATCCTGATACCAATTGAGTTATATTCAATTGGTATCAGGATTCATAAACTTTAGTACTTAGCCTGGAGGTCTAGAGTTCGAATCCTGAGGAAGGCAAAAATCCACTGGCCAGGGGTGGGAAGTACTTGTGAGTAACGACTGCCCAAGAGGTCGCCAAAGAGGCCGCCAAATGGGATTTGGCCGCCCAAGGGGCCGAGGGCCGCCAAGTGGGCCGCCAGTTGGGCTGCCCAAGGGGCCAAGGGGCCGGGTCGTTATAGCCTACACCTACGAGATTAACACGAGCGTAAAGGGGATACACCGGAAGGGTTTCCGGCGAAGTCCTCTTTGGCGCTCAGGTCAAAAATCCGCCCGATAGAGGAGAGACAGGGAATAAGGATATTAGAGTTTTTTTGTTTTTGTTTATAGAGACCGAGAGAGTTCACCTGGGTGCTGAGACACCTTATATACCTGATGTCCATCCTTCGCACACATCCACCTCCCCGCAATCGCCTCTCTTCTCCCCACGTTTAATGGATCGTGGTCATTTGACAATCGTTCCCTTCTTGGGAGGGCAGGTAACGGTTAACATGATCATTAAGGCCATTATTATCATGCGTTACAGGAAATAACTACCCGTCAGACTTCCTATTCTGAAGGGGAGGTGCTCTCATAGCTCACAATGGACCTTTTCCCAATTCGCATTCTTCTCCCTGAATTGCTCTTTGGACTTCGCTCTCCCGAGCTGATCTCGGGCAGATATTTCCCGACTTGGTCTCGAGACATCCTCTTCCTGACTTGGTCTCGGGACCTCTTCTTCCCGACCAGGTCTCGGGGACCTCTCACACGATTAGTCCTGCCACGTAGTTTTCTCGTGTCATGTGTCATCCCCAGATTACATAACCTTATTACAAGTCCCGCCTTTAAGTCTAATCGAAGGAAGTAGGGCTGACTGATTGGACTTGTGGCTTGATGAGAAAGTGAAGTATACGCGGGGCACATATTACCATTTCTTCTTCCTTAATGACTTGTCGGATTCTAGGAATCAAAACATTCGCTCCTCGGCTCGAGGTGGTCGTTTGAGTTAATCCAAGAGTTTGTACGAGTTCCGAGGTCCTGTAATGATGGTTGTCCATTGCCCATTAAGGGCGCATGTGGTATATTAATGACAAGAGATTTTTCTTGCGAACGAATTGCCTCTACGCGGCAGAGTCCTCTCTACGCAATCTCCCATCGATGCACCTAGTCGAGTCATACAAAACGACGGCTATAATGGACTGCGATGCCTCGAGATTTATGATTCTCTATCGTCCACGCGTCGTGCATCTACTCCTTCGCATTGTGGCTGCTCCTTCCTTATAAAAGGGGAGGCGAAGGTGACCTTCCGTCTTTTTGTACCGTTGACTATCAGAGCTTATGCCTTCTGCTTTTACTTACTAAAGCTTCTTCCTCCGTGTAAGTTTTATCCGCCTCCATCTTCTTTTTCCATCACCCTCATTTCTTCTTTAATGGTCTGTTTACTTGGGAGAGTGGATTTAAAAACTAAGGAAAGTTTTCCTTAGGAAAAATTTTCTAATGTTTACTTCGTGAGGAAGGATGGATTAATTTCATTTCTCATGTTTACTTATTACTAAGTAATGGACGGATGGATTCCTAAATCCATTCGTGGATCAGTTTTAAGTCATTTTTTCGTCCACCCAAAATCAGACGGAACAACTTTCCCTTCCCCTCTTCTTCGCGAATAGGCATAGCGCGACCATGCGAGGCTGCACTGTGATAGCTCTGCCTCCCTTGGTGATGGATGCAAGTAGAGTCCTCTCTCTGCAATGTCGCGCTCCTGCTCGTTGGTGGGGCGCGTCACCAACCAAATGATGAGGATGGCGAGCACGGCTGCTTGCCGATCGCTGGGGAGCACGGCCGCTCGCGAGCACGACCACTCGCCGTTCGCTCGCAAGCACGGACGCTCGCCGTTCGCTCGCGAGCACGGATGCTCGTCGGTCGCTCGCGAGCACGGACGCTCGCGAGCACGGACGCTCGCCGGTCGTTCGCGAGCACGGACACTTGTCGGTCGTTCGGGAGCACGGACGCTCGCCGGTCGTTCGCGAGCACGGACGCTCGCCGATCGTTCGCGAGCACGGACGCTCGCCGGTCGCTTGCGAGCACAGATGCTCGCCGGTCGCTCGTGAGCACGGACACTCGTCGGTCGCTCGCGTGCACGGTCGCTCGCGTGCACGGTCGCTCGCCGAATCGATCCAAGCACGGCCGCTCACCGCTTGCGAGCGCGATCGTGAGCAACCATGAGGGAGCGCGAGCGAGGTGCTGGACCTTCTCTTTTCCAAGTTTCTCTTCCATTTCCCCTTCTTCCTCCTTTCTTCCTAACAAATTCATTTCTCTTCCCTTCCCTTTCTCTTCCTGATGGATTATTTTCTTTTCCCTTCTCTCCCCGTAGGGATAGTTTTCTGCAGCTGATTCCTTTCCCTCATTCATCCGCCCGTCTGAGTAAACTGACCCTAAGATCATGGGCAAGAGTGGAGGAGGGAAGAAAGGCCAGAGCAAGAAGGAACCTGAAGGGGAGCGGACTTTTCATCCGGAGTGGTATGAGGCCACTTCGTCTAAGGTTAAACCGAATGCCCTGAGAGCTGCTGTGAGGCCTATAATATCTCAGCAGACTTAGAGGTCAGGGTCCCTAGGCTTGACCAATCCCCTGTAGAATCTTTCTTAGGATTTTACACCTTCTTCTTAGGCTAGGTAGAGTTTGGTTTCCGTTTTTCAATCCCCCTTTTTTTATGACTATCTCTAAATATTTTGATGTTCCCCTACATCAAATGGCTCCAAATGTCTTCGCTCAGATGGGCGGGGCATTTATTCTCTTTAAGCTGTTCGACATATATTTGACTCCCTGTTCTTTCCATTACATCTTCCTTCCTAACCTCGCATCTAGGGGGCCTTTAGTTTCATTGCTCGTCCCAGCCACAAATTTATAGGAGACCTTTTTTCTTCTCATAGGGGTGGAAAGAGTTGTTCTTCTTTTTCCAACTGTCAGAGCACCCTTTCTATCCGACTCGTCGGCGACAAAATTTACCATCTCTTTTAGATTTGGGTGACTTCCAACAAGATCAGGGGTATCAGCAGGCCAGGATCATCTTGGCCAGAATGGAGTTCCACGACTCTAACCTAGTCCAATGCGTATAGCTCCTATATCCGACTGGGATGAGCTCTAAAGTCATCAGTCTTACCCAGGACCTCTGTAAGTTTACTACTGTTGGTTTCGGTTATGCATGGGAATCCTTTCCATGTCCCTGGATTAAAATTTTATTGATTAAAATAAATCCGGATGGAAAGAAATTTCCCAAGTAACCGTTTCATCATCGTACTAATTGATTCGAGTGATCACTTGAACAAACTTGTTGTTCAAGCAATCTAACTCGTCTAATCAATTAGCCGCAGAATAGACAATGAATTGATCGTCGATTTTTGTGTTCTATCTTCGGGGTCCATGACAAACATGATAAGAATTAAATACAAGATGCAAGAAGTAACTAAACAAGAATTATATTTCTTGTTTACCTCGCGATCTTCTATCGTATGTTCTATCCTCTTCTTGGACGTCGTGTGGGCGATGATCTTCCAAGAAACGAAGTCACCAAGGCACCTTCTTCTTCCACCAAGCTTGCGCTGAAACCCTAAGAAGAAGGGACTCCTTCCTTGTATGTGCAAACCACCACCCTTCCACCTTGTTGCCCCCGGCCAAAAGAGAGAATCAAAACCTCTCTTTTCTTAACCTAGCCGCAAGCACAAGGAAGGAGAGAAGAGAAGATGAAGAAGAAGAAGAGAAGGAAAGAAAGAATTCTTTCCCTTAAACCCAAGCCACCCTTCCTCTCCTCTTGATTGCCGCCAGCCACCACCTCTTCCTCCTTGTGTTTGCGCCGTCGGTTCTCCCTTCTCCTCCTCAAACTTGCGCTGACTAAGATGGAAGATGAGAAGTCTTCCCTGCTTCCTTGCGCCACCACTCAAGAGAAGAGAAGAGAGGAGAAGAGAAGAGAAAAATTCTCTTCTTCTTCACCCTTATCGTCGGCTAGCCCTAGGAGAGAGAGAGGGAGGAAGAGGAGAATAATTAGGTTATATTCTTGTCCCTTGGTCTCATGACTCATGAGGTATATATAGGCTACAATAGGGACCATGAGGAGGAGTTGGGCCTTGGTCTCCTAATGGATCAAAGCTCGATCCATTAATGATAACCTATTAATCCACTAAATGGTTATCATTGAACTACCACACCAACCCCCATAATAAATATGGGCTCCACCATATTATGTGTACATAATCTCCTCGTGTTTAAGATCTCGCATGTCCATTAATTAATTAAATTATTGACAATTTAATTAATTAATATCTAACTCCATGAGTAATACCACTCAACCTTATCATCATATCGGACTAAGTCCACTTGCAGGATTTACATGATGAACTTTATGAGCTCCTCAAGGGGACATCATCATCCTAACGCATTAGGACACAATTTTCTTTTATAATCAACGACACACCATGTAAATAATATTATTTTCTAATTTATCGGACCTATCGATTTAATAGATAAATCTCACCCACTGGTAAATCAAAGAAATAAATATTAAGGGGGTGCTTGGTAAGCGGGTTTAGAAGTCGGGAATGGAATGAAATCTATTTCATTCCCATTTATGATGCTTGGTATACGGGATCGAATCAAAATACGGATATGATACCCATGATTTTATAACCCAGCCCCCACTAGGTTATCACCAAACCCATAAACCCCTCAATCAAAACCATTACCATTCCCATTGCCGAATGTATACCAAGCGCCCCCTAAGTACATGTGCCCGTTATTATATCGGGATTAAGAGCATGTACACCATAATATCTAAGGTCTGATTCGATTATATAGTCAGTATAAATTGAATTACCTTTATATTGGTCCTGCTCAATACACACAAAGTATACTAGTGTAATTCTATGATTAAGATAGATCAATACCAAATTACACTACAACCATATCAATGGTTTGTCCAAAATCATCTCGGTTGTGAGCCACTACTTATACTCTACAAGGGACTGATAACATGATTTTCTGTGTGACACCACACACTATGTTAGCTACAATGTAAAGTATTAGACAATATGCACACACTATACAACAATGGAAATTCTCGAAATCAGACTAATCCAACTAGCTACAATTCTTCCACCATTTAATCCAAATTAATCCCAATTAATCCACACTATTGATTAATAATTTAATCAAGTAATCTATCTCACATGTTTACAACTCCACCAAACAAGCTCATAGTAAGTGATCCAACTCAAGGAAATAAACTATACACCAACTCGGAACTTAACATTACGAAAACCCAATGAGCTTCCACCCAAATCTCCCCAACCTTGAACACTCATGAAACTTTCTCAACAACTCAAAGAAATGAACCCAAAATAGGGTTATCAACAAAATTAACCCTGTCCTAACAAGATACGACTACATACCAATTGTTATACTGCAACAAGTTATCCCAAAACTCATGGCAACTTCACACAACAATTCCAACCAAAAACAAATTCCGAACAAAACACTAAAAGCTCACACCTATCCAACTATTCATGTTGAATTCGGTAGGCAACAATCTAATCAGAATGTATCACAGTTATAAAAATGACAACTACAGCTACAACCTAAAATCAATTCCAATCAACGAATCACCAAGGCAATAGAATCGAAGAACCCATTGATTCAGATCATAAACAACCTATACAAGAAATTGATTCAATGCCACTAACTTAAACCACAATACTAGAGCTTCTCCCAAATTGAAAATAGATTTCACAAAACCTAACCATCTCCAAACACACATTCGCATATTGATACGATTAAGCTTTACCTGAGTTGGCACCGGCCACAATCCTTCTTCCCAGACAAGATCGCCGACGATGGATCTTAGCGGAGGAGAAAGAACTGCAGCTGCCCCTGGCTTCAACCTCCTCCAATCCTCCGATCGCTTGCCCAAATTCGAGGAGAAAACAAGGAGAAGAAGAAGGTAAAGGGGAGAGGGAGGCGTGGCGGTTTCGCTGCGTGCGGGGGTGACGCCGAGGAGAGGTGATCGAAGAAGGGAAACTGATCACGGGGGAGAAAGGTAGGGTTTTATTAGGATTTTGCCTTTTTGCAAAAAGGCCCTCCAAATTCAAAAAATTACAACTAGGCCCCTAATTTCAAATTAACCCCTAAAAATTCAGTATTTAATAGGGGTGGCCGACGTTAGGGGCGGCGCAAGGGGCGCAGCGGTGAGGGGTGGCGGCGAGCAGCTGCGGTGAGGGGTTGCTGCGCCAATTGTTTGGCAGCAGCGAGGGCGGTCGTGCCTCTGGTTTGCTGGCGTGGCATCTTGTTTGGTGGCGGCATGGGTGGCTGCCTCGGCCGGGGCCGAGGCGTCCTTGCCGCCGGTGTGGGTGGCCGCTTCGACCGTGGCTCCTCAGCCATGCCCGTCGCTGTCGTGGCCGTGCCCGAAGCTGCCGTGGCCGTGCCCGAAGCTGCCTTGGCCGCCAGAGCCCTTGGCCGGTGTTGCCTTGATTTTTTTTATAATTACAAATAATTAAGCTATTTTTGTAATTATTTATAATTAATTTGATTTTTTTAATATTGTAGGTTACTGCAGTTGCTGCTTTTCTCTGACGCGTATACTTCATTTTAGGTATATGTTTCTGTTTTGTAGTCATTTATATTTACATCATTTGTTAACAGATTTAATTATATTGTTAATTTAGCGTATAAATTTATAATTTATTAAAATATGTAGCAATTAGAATTTAAGTATTTGATGTTTAGAATTGTAAGAGTTAGTATTTACAACTAATTATCTTGATTTATCTTACTCACCATCAAGATTATTTGCTTTAAACATGTACTTAATGTTAAATTATGTTAAATGTTTGTTTTAATTTAAATTATTTGATATTATCACTATAAATCTGAATTACTCATTATTAGAAGAAATTGAAATATAACATACATTATATTATCAGATTATTTAATCCAATTAAACTCATGATGTTCTTACTAGAGTTAGTAATTTACTTTATGCAACAATTAAACCTAAATTCTAGTAACTTTTATTGTTTAATTCATTAAATTTATAAAAAAATTAAAATTTCAAATTATATTCTTATTAGGCAACAATGTATATGAACAAAGCTTGGATATACAATCGATTAGAAAATGGATTTATCAGAGATAATTTTATTTCTAAACTTGAACATTTTGTGAACTTGCTAAGAGTTATCCAGAATATATGAATGGTGTCAAATTACGGTGTTCGTGTAATCACAAGAAATGCTGAAATAGAGCCTTCCATGATGAGAATATTATGAGAGTACATATATGTAGAAATGGGTTTGTGCCAAATTACTACAATTGGTATTGTCACTGAGAACCCTATGTGTATGAACTAATTGGACCTTCTGTTGGTTCAACATCTGATAGAATTGTTATTGCGCCTGATTCAACAACTAATATTGAAATGTAACAATGGTTCATAATGCGATGAATGCAGTTCACTTTTCTAATGTAGATGAAATATCAACACTTGAATATCAACAATAATATGAAATGTTAAATGCCAGTGAAAGAGAAGTGTGGGAATGCACTCCTTCGGGTCATTCCCAACTATCAGCTATTGCAAAATTATTAAATTTGAAAGCAGAACATTATTTTTCAGAAAGATGTTACGATGACATATGTCAATTGATGTCAGAGTTGCTTCCTTCTAATAACATAATGACTGATAGTTTTTATAATACAAAAAAATTAGTCAAAGAATTAGGTTTGCCAGTTGAGAAGATTGATTTGTTATATAAATAACTGCATGATCTTTTGGAATGAAGACAATGAACTGAGTGAATGCAAAATATGTAGTCACCCTCGTTATAAGCCTCTTACTCACATACCAGGGAAGAAGAAGAAAAAGATTGCTTGGAAAGTGATGTATTACTTTCCATTAACTGCTAGACTTCAATGTTTATATGCATCCACTGCTACAACTAGCCACATGATATGACATCATGAGCATGCACACGAAGCAGGTCTAATGTGTCATCCTTATGATTCCCCTGTATGAAAACATCTTGATAGTATGTTTCCTTCATTTCGTATGGAACCATGTAATGTGAGATTGGGATTTTCTGCAAATGGATTTCAACCATTTGGTCAGTCAGGACAGCAGTATTCTTCTTGGCCAATTATATTAACACCGTACAATTTACCGCCATGGATGTGCATGAAAGATGAATTTATGTTTTTTACTGTACTGATTCCTGGGCCAACCAATCCTAATGAGAAGATAGATATTATCCTCCAACCTCTGATTGCTGAGTTGAATAATTTATGAAATGTAGGGTCGTTGACTTAAGATGTTGCAAGTAAAATTAATTTTACATTACATGTTGCATTATTATGGGCAATCAGCGATTTTCCAACATACTAAATGTTGTCAGGATGGAGTACATCTGGAAAATTACCATGCCTACATTGCATGATGGAGTCTGATGCATTTTTATTACCTTGCAGTGGGAAGGTATCATGGTTTAATAATCATCGTAAATTTTTACCTATTGATCACCCTTTTAGGCGAAACAAAAAAATCCTAAAGAATGTTATAGTCATAAAACCTTCTACAGTGATTGCTTCAGGTGAAGTTATCATTGAACAAATTGACAGTTGTGGATTTCTACCAGTTTCTCAACCTGATTTCGATGGCATAAATAAATTCATTGTTCGGATGTTCAAGTGTGGATGGAGGAAAAGGAGTATATTTTGGGAGCTGCCTTATTGGAAGTATTTGCTCATTCGACATAATTTAGATGTTATGCATGTTGAAAAAAATATCTTCAATAATATCTTCAACACTGTGATGAACGTGCCTGGAAAAACTAAACACACTACAAAATCACGTGAAGAATTAAAAGAGCTAGTTAACAAGCCAGAATTGTATCACGATGAAACATTTAATAGATTTCCATTGGCTTGTTATACATTGGACAAAGATGGAAAACAAGTTTTATGTAGTTGGTTGAAAGAAATAAAATTTCCAGATGGGTATACTTCTAATATGACTTGATGCATTAATATGAACAAATTAAAGATATTTGGAATGAAAAGTCATGACTATCATGTGTTCAACAAAAACTTATTCCAGTAACTTTCTATGACTTATTTTCTCAAAATGTCTGGGAAGTGCTCACAGAATTGACTCTATTTTTTAGAGATTTGACAGCGAGGTGTATTATGGTGGATGATATGGTTCGCGTAAAAACAAACATTCGTCTCATATTATGTAAGCTGAAGCGAATTTTTCCTCCTAGTTTTTTGATTCAATGGAACATCTACCAATGCATTTACCAAACGAGGCACAAAAGCTAGTCTTGCTCAGTACAGATGGGTACACTTCTAATATGGCTTGATGCATTGATATGAATAGATTAAAGATATTTGGAATGAAAAGTCATGACTATCATGTGTTCATGCAAAAACTTATTCCAGTAGCTTTCCATGACTTATTTTCTCAAAATATCTGGAAAGCGCTCACAGAATTGACTTTATTTTTTAGAGATTTGACAGTGAGGTGTATTATGGTGGATGATATGGTTCGCCTAAAAATAAACATTCCACTCATACTATGTAAGCTGGAGCGAATTTTTCCTCCTAGTTTTTTTGATTCAATGGAACATCTACCAGTGCATTTACCAAACGAGGCACAAATAGCTGGTCTTGTTCAGTACAGATGGATGTATCCATTCAAATGATTTTTGAGAAAATTAAAGAATAATGTTCGTAACAAAGCAAGAGTTGAGAGGTCAATAAGTAATGCTGATCTGGTTGAAGAAGCATCTTCTTTCTGCTCCTATTATTTTGTTGATCAAGTGAAAACCAAACATCGTAAATGTCCTAAAAATTTGATGATGCTCGGCCGATAGACCCATTGATGCTTTCTATTTTCAAGTATCCTGGCAAGGCAATTGGTGCATCTTCATCTAGATGGTTAACTGAACAGGAATAGCATGTTGATGCAGTCTGGCCCGGTTGTTGTTTTGGTGTTTGACAATGATTTAAGTTTGGTTGAGCGAATTTGGGTTAAAGTCCTGGTCGGGGACTGGGCATGAAACTCTGGTGAGTGAAGCCAGGTCCTAGCTTGTGAAGCTAGGTTGAAATCCCGGTGAGTGAAGCCGGGTCCTGGTGAGTGAAGCCAGGTGATGGAAATCCCGGTGAGTGAAGCCGGGTCCTGGTGAGTGAAGCCAGGTGTTGGAAAAGTCCTAATTCGGAAGAGGTGGGTGAAAAGTCCTAGCTTGGAGGGCTAGGTGAAAAGTCCTAACTTGGAGGGTTATGTGCAAATTCCCATCTTGGAGAGTTAGGTGAAAAAGTCCTGGCTTGGAGGGTCAGGTCCTAGCTTGGAGGGCTAGGTGTGGAAAAGTCCTAATTCGGAAGGGTTGGGTGAAAAGTCCTAGCTTGGAGGGCTAGGTGAAAAGTCCTAACTTGGAGGGTTAGGTGAAAAGTCACAACTTGGAGAATTAGGTGAAAAGTCCTGGCTTGGAGGGTCAGGTGCCTAGCTTGGAGGGCTAGGTTGGATGAAGGTCTAACTCGGAGGGGTTGAGTGAAAAGTCCTAGTTTGGAGGGCTAGGTGAAAAGTCCTAGCTTGGAGGGCTAGGTGAAAAGTCCTAACTTGGAGGGTTAGGTGCAAATTCCCAACTTGGAGAGTTAGATTGAAAAATCCTTAGCTTGGAGGGCTAAGGTGAATGAAATCCTAGCTTGGAAGGCTAGGTCTGCGTCCCTGGATCGGTCTGGTGACCGATCAGGGAGTTGGCACGCTGCTCCTTCGTGGATCGGTCTGGTGACCGATCCAGCGATGTCTGATCGGTCCGGTGACCGCAGGGAATGTGTGTTTCACTCACTGCACAGCTCCTGATCGATCTGGTGACCGATCAGGGAGCGAACAGTGAGTTGAGTTCCCCTGCTGATCTGCTCCTGATCGGTCTGGTGACCGATCAGGGATACTGCTCAGATCGGTCTAGTGAACGATCATTTGTCGCAAGGTTCTCACTATCACCGATCAGGATGACTCCTGATCGGTCTGGAAGCAGCCTGATTGGTCTGGTGACCGATCAGGCTGAAGCCTGATTGGTCTGGTGACCGATCAGGCAGGAGCCTGATTGGTCTGGGGACCAATCAGGAGTGTGCAGAAGACTTCTGGATCTGTCTGGTGACCGATCAGGGTCCTTCCTGATCGGTCTGGTGACCGATCAGGCGCAGAACTTTAATTCAAATACGCTGTCAGAAGCTCTGATCGCGACTGTATTCACTGCCGATTCTCTGCTACTTGCTTATTTCATTTGATATGCATTGCTAAGCCTCTGTTGGAGTGTGCAGGTGATAGCAGGTGATTCAAACACTCAAGGAGGGTCAATGGGAGGCTTTCCGTTGAGCAGGTTTGGCTGTTTCTCATTCTCAGGTTTCAACGGGCAACTGACGCAGCTGGTGACTGACGGAGGCTCAGCTGGAGACGAGGTCTTCAGTGGACTGAGTGCTCAGGGAGGTCAGTGGGTTCAGGCTGGCTCAGTGGATGTTGATGAAGCTTGTGATGGTGAGCAGAGCTTAAGTTAAAGCTGATGCAGAGGAGCGAGGGAACAAGACAGAAACTTGGGAAGTTTGGCTGGGCTGTGTTCGTGCTCTCTGTTGCTTTGTGCTTAAGCGATCTTCTTGCATTCCTGTGAGAGCTTTGTGAGTGTTCCTTCTTGTGTGATCTCCTGTACTCAAGTTCTATCATCCGTGAGATCTGTGGAGAGGTTTCTCCACCGAGAAGGAGGCTCTATCTTATCCGGGTTCACCGGGGCTTGATCTGCCGACGATCAAGGGATCGCCCACCTTACGGGCACGCCAAGGAGTAGGGGCAAGTTATCCCCGAACCTTGTATATCGAGGTGTTAGCGTCGGTTTGCTTTCCTTTTGTGTTTTGCTCGCTGTTCTTTATTTCTGCTTCTGTGTTTTTGTTTCCGCTGCTACTAATCTGATCACGCAGAAGTATCAAAGAGCAAGAAATTGTGATTGGCTATATTCACCCCCCCTCTCTAGCCATCTCGTCCCCAACAAGTGGTATCAGAGCTTGGGGCTCTGTCCAAACGGCTTAACATCCGAGAGCTTACAGCAAGATGGCTGGAAGAGAAGGCTACAGCACGAACCGACCTCCATTCTTTGACGGCACAGATTTTTCATATTGGAAGTCAAGAATGGAGTTTTACTTAAAGACAAACATGAGTTTGTGGTTCACTGTCAAGGAGGGGTTTTCTCTTCCAAAGGATAATGAAGGAAAGGAGCTTGAGTTTTCCAAGTGGTCGGCTGAGCAAATCCGGAAGGGTGAAGCAAATGTCAAAGCTGTGGTCACTTACAATGTGGGATGACCAAAGAGCAATTGATCAAGATTGGTCCCTTCACCTCTGCTAGAGACTTGTGGAACAAACTCCTTGAGCTCCATGAAGGAACTCAAGACACCCGGACAACCAAGAAGGATCTCCTTCATAGCCAACTCCAGAACTTGATAATGGGAGAAAATGAAACTGTAAGTACACTTCATTGTCGATTTAAAGAAGTATTGAATGGTCTCCACTCCATTGATGAAAAGGTAAAAAACAGAGACTTAGTGAGGTATGTTCTCAAAGCTTTTCCTAGGAACGCCTTGTGGTCATCCATGGTGGATGCTTATAAGGTGTCCAAGGATTTATCTTGTGTTAAGTTAGAAGATCTATTTTGCGAAATGGAACTACATGAGATCTCTAACCAAAGCCCAAAGGAGAAAGGGTTTGCTTTTGTGGCAGGTAACAAAAGAAAGGAGAAGAAGGATGAAAACACCCACTGTCACGTGGCTCTAGTGTCCTTAGAAGATTCAAAGGAGGAGAGTGATAACGAATTGAGAAGCTCCTCAACCGCGCCTTCATCATCTTCGGATGATGAAGAGGTAATCTCTCCGGAGTTAGACAAATGTTATAGAACAATAGCGTGCTTGACCAAAATGCTTAAGAAATCTAAGGCCAAAGTCAAAGCATTAAGGTTGGAAGTAAAAGAATTGAAATCCTCTAAGGTTGAGGACATTAATGATTTGCATGACAAATTCCTTGAGAATGAAAATAAGGATTTGAAGAGCAAAGTTGAAAACCTTAAGAATATTCTTGAGAAGTTTTCAACAAGCTCTAAAACATTAGATATGATACTCAACTCACAAAGGGCAATGTACAACAAGGTTGGTTTGGGTTACCGACCTAAAGAACCAACCTTTGTGTCACTAATGTCTAGAACCCAATTTAGATCATCAAATGATTCTAGGGTTCAAAAGGTCAAAAAGAAAGTGACTAAGGCATGGGTGCCAAAGTCTTTCATTGTAGATTCCTTATGTCCCAAAATTTGGGTACCTAAAACCTCAATATTTAGAATTGTATAAGCATTGTTTGAGGGGGAGCATCTATCAACATGGGAGGTTGATATTTGGTGCTCTAAACCCATGACCAACAAAAATTGTCATTCACATGATTGGTTATGGAATGTTCAAATTAAGTGCTTTGATCTCTATTGTTTTAGTTTTTATAACAATATGAACCCTTGGCTAGTACTTTTTATGGAATTCATGTGTCAAAGAACTTAATGATGTTTAAGTATGATCTACTTTAGTATTAAAATTCTTCCATGATCAAGTTTGCTTCCAAAACAAAGAAGGAACTGTCTAGTTCATCTTTACCGAATAGAATTATGCATTCATCATGTGTGCTATCCATGTCTATGAATTTTCTATTCAAATGATTGCATGCATACCTATTTCGGAAGCCTAACTCAAACTTGATTTCAAATCGGTTGGAACCATGACTGTAATACACACTTGGAAGTATGACTTCTCAATCCAATCCATGAGTTTTAACTTCAATATGCCATGATTAGGATTGAACTCTATAGCTCACTGTAAGTCTTGAAGTTAGCCAACAACACATGATATATCTTAGGCTTAAGTGTTCTTATTTTTGAGATGAACCTAGTTGAGTATGTCATGACTTTAATGTATGTGTTATTAATATTGGTCTATGACATGAAAAGTTTGAACAAGATGAACACATTACTTCTCAACTTCATCATTGTTTTTGTTTGAACTGATCACTCATAAGGCATCAATAGACAAGAACATGAACTTAAGGCTTAGACTTAGGTTTGCTTAAGGTATTTTGTTGGGTGAACATGATCAAGTATGCCATGATTTACTCTATGTGCTATCCATATCTATGAATTTTCGGATCAGATGATTGTGTGCATACAAGTTATGGAAACTTTGATCATAATGTGATACAAGCATGTTATGAAAATTTTGATCGTACTTTGATCCCAAGCATGTCCAAGAAATTTTGATCATCCATTGAACTTGACACAAACCTATTCTTAATTCATAGAAATTCTTGATTTTCCTTGAATTGAAATATACATTATGGTTAATGGATTGAAACTGATTGAATTAGGGTTTGGGAATGGTTAAGGGTTGAACCAAATCTATTTCTGAAACTGATCAGTTTCAGAAAACATTCTGTATCAGACCTGATCGACTCTGATTAAGGAACCCCCAGATCGTTCCAAAATGATCCAAAAATTTCACACACCAATCACTTCTCGTCGAATTGTATTAGTTTAATGATCATACTGATACAAACAAACATGATACAATTCGATTACAATTAAAACATACTTGATCACCCATTAGTACAAACCTGGTACTAAGGGAGCACAAATTTGTTCAAGTGGTACAAACCTGGTACTTAATAGTGATTTGATACAAACCTATGTTGGAATGTTCAAATTCATAAGAAATGGTTTGTTGAGTCATGACTCTTGTTCTTAATGTCGTGTTTCAGAAATTTTTCTGAAATACCGAATATCAATAGAGTCCTCTCTCCAGTTATGGGATGCAAATTGTTAATACAGTCTGATCAGGAACGTATCAGAGTTTTCGAAATTTTTCTGAAATCTGATCGCTCCCCAGACTAATCAAATATCCTTCTGTATCACGTAATCAACAGACCTGGTTGGTCACGGAGACCAATCAGGACTATTTTTCAGATACAGTTGCATTCCTTACTCATCCTATGAAGCATATATGTATTTGACCATGATATACTTCTGTATATGTCTTCACATGAAAGTCCAAGTGTTAATGCAGTCCGATCTTGAACGAATCAGAATTATAGAAATTTTTCTGAAAATTGATCGTTCATAGATAAATCAGAAATTTTTCTGTATCGATCATCAGTCTGATGGAACTGCGATAAATGTTGTCGTATGATGCATATACATTGTTGCCATGATACATTTATAGTATATGCCTCTCATATGCAATTCAGAAATTATCCTTTGATTATTTTTTTTGGGAGACCCTTGATTGAGGGGGAGTTATGTTTAAAACTTAATAACCATACCCTTTTCGATGTTTGACAAAGGGGGAGAAAATGACTGATTAAATTTATGGTTATTATAGAGGGAGGATCATGATTCCCTTATGAGAATTGAACGGACTTCAATTGATTGATACCTAAACTTAAATCGGGTTGTCAAACAACAAAAAGGGGGAGATTGTTGATGCAGTCTGGCCCGGTTGTTGTTTTGGTGTTTGACAATGATTTAAGTTTGGTTGAGCGAATTTGGGTTAAAGTCCTGGTCGGGGACTGGGCATGAAACCCTGGTGAGTGAAGCCAGGTCCTAGCTTGTGAAGCTAGGTTGAAATCCCGGTGAGTGAAGCCGGGTCCTGGTGAGTGAAGCCAGGTGATGGAAATCCCGGTGAGTGAAGCCGGGTCCTGGTGAGTGAAGTCAGGTGTTGGAAAAGTCCTAATTCGGAAGAGGTGGGTGAAAAGTCCTAGCTTGGAGTGCTAGGTGAAAAGTCCTAACTTGGAGGGTTAGGTGCAAATTCCCATCTTGGAGAGTTAGGTGAAAAAGTCCTGGCTTGGAGGGTCAGGTCCTAGCTTGGAGGGCTAGCTGTGGAAAAGTCCTAATTCGGAAGGGTTGGGTGAAAAGTCCTAGCTTGGAGGGCTAGGTGAAAAGTCCTAACTTAGAGGGTTAGGTGAAAAGTCCCAACTTGGAGAATTAGGTGAAAAGTCCTGGCTTGGAGGGTCAGGTGCCTAGCTTGGAGGGCTAGGTTGGATGAAGGTCTAACTCGGAGGGGTTGGGTGAAAAGTCCTAGCTTGGAGAGCTAGGTGAAAAGTCCTAGCTTGGAGGGCTAGGTGAAAAGTCCTAACTTGGAGGGTTAGGTGCAAATTCCCAACTTGGAGAGTTAGATTGAAAAATCCTTAGCTTGGAGGGCTA
Organism: Boesenbergia rotunda; assembly: GCA_024364735.1. Taxonomy (NCBI): domain Eukaryota; kingdom Viridiplantae; phylum Streptophyta; class Magnoliopsida; order Zingiberales; family Zingiberaceae; genus Boesenbergia; species Boesenbergia rotunda. The sequence continues at coordinate 85,458 of JAGFNQ010002190.1, read as the reverse complement.
AGGTGAATGAAATCCTAGCTTGGAAGGCTAGGTCTGCGTCCCTGGATCGGTCTGGTGACCGATCAGGGAGTTGGCACGCTGCTCCTTCGTGGATCGGTCTGGTGACCGATCCAGCGATGTCTGATCGGTCCAGTGACCGATCAGGGAGTGTGTGTTTCACTCACTGCACAGCTCCTGATCGGTCTGGTGACCGATCAGGGAGCGAACAATGAGTTGAGTTCCCCTGCTGATCTGCTCCTGATCGGTCTGGTGACCGATCAGGGATACTGCTCAGATCGGTCTAGTGAACAATCATTTGTCGCAAGGTTCTCACTATCACCGATCAGGATGACTCCTGATCGGTCTGGAAGCAGCCTGATTGGTCTGGTGACCGATCAGGCTGAAGCATGATTGGTCTGGTGACCGATCAGGCTGAAGCCTGATTGGTCTGGTGACCGATCAGGCAGGAGCCTGATTGGTCTGGTGACCGATCAGGCAGGAGCCTGATTGGTCTGGGGACCAATCAGGAGTGTGCAGAAGACTTCTGGATCGGTCTAGTGACCGATCAGGGTCCTTCCTGATCGGTCTGGTGACCGATCAGGCGCAGAACTTTAATTCAAATACGCTGTCAGAAGCTCTGATCGCGACTGTTTTCACTGCCGATTCTCTGCTACTTGCTTATTTCATTTGATATGCATTGCTAAGCCTCTGTTGGAGTGTGCAGGTGATAGCAGGTGATTCAAACACTCAAGGAGGGTCAATGGGAGGCTTTCCATTGAGCAGGTTTGGCCGTTTCTCATTCTCAGGTTTCAACGGGCAACTGACGCAGCTGGCGACTGACGGAGGCTCAGTTGGAGACGAGGTCTTCAGTGGACTGAGTGCTCAGGGAGGTCAGTGGGTTCAGGCTGGCTCAGTGGATGCTGATGAAGCTTGTGATGGTGAGCAGAGCTTAAGTTAAAGCTGATGCAGAGGAGCGAGGGAACAAGACAGAAACTTGGGAAGTTTGGCTGGGCTGTGTTCGTGCTCTCTGTTGCTTTGTGCTTAAGCGATCTTGTTGCATTCCTGTGAGAGCTTTGTGAGTGTTCCTTCTTGTGTGATCTCCTGTACTCAAGTTCTATCATCCGTGAGATCTGTGGAGAGGTTTCTCCACCGAGAAGGAGGCTCTATCTTATCCGGGTTCACCGGGGCTTGATCTGCCGACGATCAAGGGATCGCCCACCTTACGGGCACGCCAAGGAGTAGGGGCAAGTTATCCCCGAACCTTGTATATCGAGGTGTTAGCATCGGTTTGCTTTCCTTTTGTGTTTTGCTCGCTGTTCTTTATTTCTGCTTCTGTGTTTTTGTTTCCGCTGCTACTAATCTGATCACGCAGAAGTATCAAAGAGCAAGAAATTGTGATTGACTATATTCACCCCCCCTCTCTAGCCATCTCGTCCCCAACATAGCATACTATAAGAACATACATACTTTTAAACTATCATGAGGTCAAACCATATATAAAGTTTACTTCTCTAATAAAATGTTACGATGAGGATTTAAAATGTCTTATATCTGAAATTCTTTGTCAGCTTGTATGAACAATAACTATATCTACAAAATCCATCAATTGGTGCAAGTGAGATAGCTGCAAAGTTAGAGACAAAATGTACATTATGGTTCCAAATATATGTAAGTTAAAATAATCTTTAATAATATTTGAGTTATAAGTTATTATTCAATCTCGTAATTTATGTTAAAACTAATTTTATAGGTGAAAAATAGTAGAATTTCAAATATCGAAGATGATAGGTTATTGAATCTTGCATCAGGTCCTCTCCGTAAAATAATGGTTTACTCTGGTTATTATGTTAATGGCCTCAAATTCCATGTCGCGCACCGAGAATCAAGCAGGTTAACCTACAATTCTGGCATATGCATCAAAGGATGTATGGAGAATAGTAACATTGAGTTTGATTATTATGGTATATTTGACGAAATCATAGAGGTTGAATACCTTGCATTACCTTTAAAAAGGTGTGTGTTGTTCAAATGTACATGGTATGATCCGACCCTAAGAACAAGTGTTAGAATACATCCAAACTATAATTTAGTTAAGGTTAATGCCAACAAAAGGTTCAATAAGTTTGAACCTTTCATTTTTGGGATACAAGTGGGTCAAGTTTTCTATCTTGAATACTCTACGACGAGACAAAGATCTAGTCAATGGTTGTCTGTTTGTTGAATGAAGCCTCACTAAACTATAGAAATGTCGAACACCCTCATTGCTCAAAACCATGATGCATTTCAGAATGATTACATGGAGAGATATTCAGTTGATTCACAACTTCAATCTACATCTCAATTACTTGTAGATATTAACGTCACTTACGAGGATATAGATGATGGAGAATGTCCAACAGTGATGAACTTATGAACTAAAGAGTCTAGCGATGAGAATTTAGAAATTGCTACTATTGATTAATGTGATATTAATGATGACAGGATATCATGTTTTTTGTTTATCATGTAAGTTATGCATTCATTATTTCTTATTTATATGATCATGTCTCTAAACTTTATTATGATGTGTTATAATTTTTTTTTATAGATACTATTATGACAAAGCAGTAGTGAGAGCAGCAGCCAGATCAGTAGCCAATAGCACTCCGTGGCTACAAGGTTCTCAAAATTGTTTGAGAATCGTAAGTATTTTTTATTATTAGTAATTCATGTCCATATTTGACTTTAGTTATAATATATTTTTCATATTTTAATAATTTTTATGTAGATTTACACCAGATGGCCACCGAGTGCCCTCTTATATTATCGAAAAGTTTAAAGAAAGAGTATGCGCTGCTGGTCTTACATAGGAATATGTAGATGAGGAGACGAAGACATTTTACTATAATGAAGTTTTCGTAAGTATATTTAATATTCTAAATTTTAATAAATTAATTTTAATAATATGCATTGCAAAAAAAAATATACATAGGAGGACGGATACGAGGTAGAATTTAAAAATACTTGGAATATTTATTGTGCTAAGTTGTTTCAAGACCACATATATTATTTAAGAAAGAAGGTGACGTGACTACCGTATGTTGATGCTGGGACTTGGGGTATATAGACAACCACCTGGGCTGAACAAAGATGGAAGGAAAATGCTGAAAAAACTCGAGCCAATACAAATATAGAGCCAGGTGGTTCGAGCACTAAAACAGTCCGACATTCATCTAGATCTAAATCTATTGTTGAGCATACAATGGATTTGGTGAGTTTAATTCAAAGTTATGCAAGTAAATTTTCTATTTATTAATTACTAAACTTATATAATTTAGGCCTAATAAATTTGTGTATACAGGAACGAGATCTTGCTTGCTAGCCCACTTGTATGGAGATATTTCTGAAGACCCATAAGTAGAAGAATGAAACATTTGTCGATTCTTGATCACAGGCGATACACGTACAATTATTATCTTTATTTTATTTAATTGTTTCTATCTTTATTAACTTTGGTAATTGTATTAAATTTGAATATTAATCGGATAATCCTTTTTCATACAGGATCAAATTACAAATAGAGTGGTCCAGACATCTCAATCATCGTTAGAGAGGGGGTCAGTCATAGACTTTATCTACCGACCAGTTGAATGAGATCTATTATGATATTGTTGGTGGACGAACAAAAAACTCCACCCTCTACGGCCTTGGCTCATAGGCCAAAGTTGCATTCGATCATTTAAGGATGCCCATGGGTCGTGACACTTCCTCCACTTTTTCTTCTAAGGTGCAGTCTTTACGACAAGAAAATCAAGAACTGCGTTCTCAAATTGCCTCTATGGATCAAAAGATGGATCAGTGGATAGCCACTGAGGAGCAGAGAAGAGCGGAGGAGGATCGAAGGAGAGCCAAGGATGATCGTTGTAGGGAGGCCAGTCATAAAGCTTTCATGGACTATATGATGGCGATCATAGCTACTTTCACCTCTCCAACACAACATGATTTTGAGTCACAGGAGACTCAAGACCTAACAAACGGTGGCAAGTAGACTTTTTCTGAGATATGTTAAACTATAACATGTGTTTTATTAAAATCATGTAAAATTTATTTATTTTGTAATTATATTCTAATATATCATATTTTTGAGTTTCAGGACTCCTTATTTTGTAGCTAGGTATCCTTATCTTATTCATCAAATGTATATTCAGGTATTAAAATTTGTTATATATATATATATATAATTATTTTAAATTTTAGATAAATTTTATAGTTATCATTTTCATAATACATTGTTATACTTATTTTGTAGTCATCATTATCATAACACATTGTATTTTATTTTTTCTTACAGGATTTACAAGTGTAGAGATGTTTTCTATTATCTTCTATTATGGTATGTAATTTGAATTTAGATATTGATATTGTAGTTTGTTTATATTATTGTGATAGTACTTGGATTATATTGTAGTTTATTTTCTACTATAATTTATAGTTTAGTTTGATACTAAAATGACATGGATTATATTATTGTGATAGGACTTGGTTTATATTATATTACTGTAATTTATAGTTTAGTTTGATACTAAAATGATATCCAATTAATGTTTGGATGATTGTGTTTATGTAATGTATGTAGAATATGAAATGTGAAATTTGAATGTTTGGATATTTGTAATGTTTGTATTGTATATAGAATGTGAAATGTGAAAGTTTATATATATTATTTGTATGTATTGTGAAATGTGGATGTAATTGTTGGATCGAGAGAAAACGATAGAGGGGGGGTGAATATCGTTAAAAAAACTTTTCGGATTCGAGGTTAAGAGTATACGCAGCGGAATTGAAAACACAGCACAAGAACTCAAGCGATTTTACTTGGTTCGGAGTCACGGTCGGCTCCTACTCCAAGGCCCACGGTCGTGGACCATTTTCTGCGGGCAATTCTATATGTGCGCAAATGTTTACAGAAAAATATTACAGTTGTAGTACAGTAAACTAAAATTTAAACTCTTCGTTACCGACGCCCAGTGTGGATCGTGCTTCAGAGCAGAGGGTCGTCGTCGGCGCTTGAATCTCGAGATGGGAGGTTTCCGGAGCAAAGCGCTTGAGTCGAAGAGCGTATTGGCGTTGGAAGAATTGTGTTAGAAGCCTTGGGGGTCGAGCCCCTTATATAGTGCACCTGGGGGCGCCCGGGACGTTGGGGGCGCCCTCCACGTGTCTCCCGATCTGCAAACTCTCATCCGCAACTCGGTCAGGCCTTATCCCTCCAGGATCGGGCTCGGGGTTTGACGGGGGCGCCCGGGAAGCAGGGGGCGCCCGGGTTGACTTTGTCAGTAGGCTTCTCGGCTGGATAAGCTTCTATCGCTTCGTTGGCTTGGACCCAGGGCGCCCGAGACATCCGGGGTGCCCGGGAGCACGGGGCGCCCGGGAGCAAGGGGGAGCCCGGCCCAGAGTGCTTCCGAAGCGTTTTCTTGCTTAACTCTTGTTTGGCTTTGACTTAGGGCGCCCGGGACCTCCCGGGCGTCCAACCCAGCTGCTGCCCCTCTCCTTTGGGGCGTTCTGAGCTGCAGAAACTCGTTCCTTCGGTCATGCATCCAGGGTTAGTACTAAACAAAACACAGCAAGCATGTTAGTGAATTTACAGCCGTAGCTGTCTTGGTTCTGACTTTGGGTCTCCAAAATGGAGCCCTAGGTCGAGCCGACGCCTACTGTTCCCTCGACAGGGAACGCGTCCTCACCTACTCCTCTCAGGAGAGTTTACCTTTTGCCAACTGGCTCCTCCGGTTGGACTTTTGCCCGATGCACCTGACCAGGTCTTCATGCCCACCTTCCGAGCAGGTCTTCGGTGCCCAGCTCCTTGCCAGGACTTCGTGCCCAGCTCCTTGCCAGGGCTTCGTGCCCAGTCCTCGACCAGGACTTCGTGCCCACCTTCCGAGCAGGTCTTCGGTGCCCAGCTCCTTGCCAAGGCTTCGTGCCCAGTCCTCGACCAGGACTTCGTGCCTAGTGTACCTAGGGCTTCTTTTCCTGTATACTTAGTGAACATGTTAGATCAACATAATATCTTAACTTTTGAAACCTTTGCCATTATCAAAACCCTGGTTTGACTTAGATGCTGCCTGCACCAACAATCTCCCCCTTTTTGATTTATGGCAACCCGATTCAAAAAGTTAAGTTAATCGAAACAGGTAAAATACTAGTTTAGTTTCCTCCCCCTAGAAGGAATCTCCCCCTAGGGTTTTCAAAGATTCGTGGGGTTTGAAAAATTTCTAAGTCTAAAGATGGAATTAATTTTTCAACACTTAGAACATTTTTCAACAGAGGTTTTAGAAACATTTTCCAAAAAACATTTTGGTTGGGCACTTGGAAAATTTATACTTAGACATTTTACATTTTTAGAAAATTTTTTTTAAGTCAATAACTTAGTAGAAAGTTATTCTAAACATCTTCTGAAGTTTTAAAGAAATTTGATTTAACAAACTCTCACTCTTTTTAGTACTTTAGAAAGTTTATACTTAGTAACTTTTCTTATTTGAGAAGTTTGAACATAAGTACTTAGAGATAACAAACATCTTAGGTCAAGTACTTAGACACAATTTTTGAAAAATGGTTTAAGTCAAGTACTTGGAAATTTTTTAAAATAATTTACGTACTTGGAAATTTTTGAAAACAATTTAAGTCAAGTACTTGGAAATTTTTGAAAACAATTTAAGTTAAGTACTTGTAAATTTTTGAAAAAGACGGTTTTGAAGGCAACTTTAAATTAAGTATTTTTTGAATTTTTGAATTTTTGAAAAAAAAATTTAATTTTCAAATCTTCTCTCCTTTTCACTCTTCCCCCTTTGCCATATATAAAAAAAACAAAGCAAATGTAGAAAAACTAAATTGCACAAGGATATAGTAAAAGACTAATGTGTTGTACTGAACCAATTCAAGATATAAACTAGACCAAATCAATTTGATATATCTCTGTCGGATCCTGTCTAACCCAATTAACTACTTACTAACTGTTATAAACAGTAGTTTTCGCTAGGGTTAGTCAAGTTAAGTGTTCTGTTCAAGTTAGATTTTCTAAACTTGACACTTAACCTGATTACTGTTTAATTTGTATTTAGTGCTCCAATTACTGCAGATGCACTGACTTAAAGCATCTTGAATTAAGGCAAAGACCTAAGCATCTCAACCCATTCTAGGTTATCAGTCAAAAGTACCCTAAGGTGCTTGTGAGATGCTGGCTTCTAGATCTATAGGTGCATGCAGTTCTAGGGTTAGGGCCTAAGCTAAGCCCATTTTCGAAGAAAGCCCTAGTTTTGAAGGGGGTAGTTTTTCCAAAAAAAAAACTAAGTCGAAGCATTGATTTTAAAATTGTAAAAAGATTTTGAAAATCAAGTAAGGCAGTTTTAAAATTATTTTAGAAGCTGATTTTGAAATCGAGTAAAGCAGTAAGAAAAACAGAAGTAAAGTAAGCCTATTCTACCAAGCATAATCCTGATAAAGATCAGTTAATCAAGAACAGCAAATAGTCAACTCCATAAGTCAGCTGGTAAAAGAGAGCACCAGCACAGTCATACAAGTCAAATATAAGTCAACCCTACTGAGTAGGGGCAGTCAAACAGTCACCAATCTAATCTAGGAGGAGGGACCGGGATGATCGGATGAGCCTAGCTGCCAAGAGTAGAACAGTGACATCATCTCATGATACCGCACGTCGTAGGTCTCTCGGTCGGCCCTGAGGGTGTTCATATACTCCATGTGTCGGGCCTGATTTGCCTCCATTTCTTCCGCATGATTTGCCTCCACTTCTTCCCGGAGGCTGTGGATCTCAGTCTCAAGCAGTGTCAGTCTCTCGCTAAACGTCGGAGGTGCGGGCTCGTCTATGTGCTCCCGAGCTTCGGCTGCAAGATCAGCTACGTCGACTTTTACCTCCTCGTCAGAGTCGATCTGGACTCCGGCTCGCTGACGTCTCCACGATAAAACCCCGGTAGCCGAGACCTCTATACCAGCTAGGGAAAAGTTCCTAAAACCTATTTCATCGAAGTCAGTCATCGCGGTCATCTCTCCATCGGTAATGTTACGACCGTGATAATGAAGAATGGATGTGATGATGTGACAGTAAGGGGTGCATACCCGCCCCTGAGTGGTAACACTGGTCGCATATAGAATCGTGTGGAATATGTGGAGTCCAATGTCAATATCAAGATGATGAATCAATGCATATAGAAGGAAGGTATGAAATGGTCGCATAGTCGTGACGTCCTTAGTGGATAACGATAAAATGCAACGGACTAGAACTCTATAAAGAGCATAGTCCTGGACCTGAAGGTCAACAGACTGAAATCGTCTGGCCAAGGGGTTCCTAGCATCCCTATAGAAGTAGGAGTGTAGAGTATCTAGGTCAATATAAGAGTAAGGAGCATCAAATGGAGGATCCCTAGGGGGATAACAGCAAAAGGTGTACCGAGAGAGTCGTAGTCCAAGGAATCGGTTGAGCAATGAAGGTGTGATTGTCAAGGGCATCCCTTGAACGGTGGTGACAAACATAAGATCATTCTGTCTAACTATGTTGTTATAGAATTCTGCACATAGGATTGTGTTAATAGGATGGGTGCAGAAAACAAGGTTGTCTAGTTGGTAAAAATTGATAACATTCATGGCCAATGGACAAGATTGAGTGAAGAATTGTCTATTTAAGTAGCTCGTTTTTATAGGTTTATATGTTGTTCGAGCAAATTTGTTGCAAAGTTCTAAGGTTGGGAACCTAGAATCGGGACTAGGTTCGGTACCGAGGTTTGCTTGATTTGCTCGGCGTTTTCTAAGATAAGAAGCATGCGTTTAAAGGAATTTAAGAAAGATAATTTTAAATACGTAAGAAAAATCATACCGAGTAGCCGCTCGGGGAGGCATGGTCGAGGTTGAGGAAGCAAGAGAGTCACTCGAGGGGTGTTAGGTCGCCTTGGAAGAAGAAGAGTTGGAGAAGAGAGGTGTTTTGAGTGTGGCAAAATGAGGAGGTTCGGGTGGCTTATATAAGCGTTTTAGCTCGGGCGCCCAGGAGCTACCAGGCGCCCGGGAGCTACCGGGCGCCCGGGTCAGATGGTCACTGCTTTAGCAGTGACCTGCTGCTGGATGGGGGCGCCCAGGTCAAGAAGGGATGGCAGCTTTGCTGCCTTTGAGTGGTCCTGGGGGCGCTCGCAAGGGCCGAGGCACCCTAGTTAGGGAGACATGGCAGTTTTTCTGCCTTGAACGAAGTGAAAGAGATGTGGGGCGCCCGAGGAGTCACGGGCGCCCGGGTTAGGTGGGAATTGACAACTTTGTTGACCAGTTTGACCATTTGACCATGGATTAATTATTTTGACTGCTTTGATCATGGTTTGACTACTCTGACCATGGTTTGACTGCTTTGACCATGGTTTGACTTCTTTGACCATGGTTTGACTATTATTTAAATCAAGCAATAATCAAGTCCGTTCTATGCTACAGAATTTAATGTTTGTACTAAACAACAGTACAAAAATAAACTTAATTTTATTTAAGTTAACTTTTACCCTCTCACCCATTCTAGAGTTGTCAATCACGTTAGCCTTATAGGTTTTGTGAGACAGGTTTTAGTAGATAGAATTATTTTGCAAAATTATGATTTATTTTGACAAACTTAAATTAGTTTTGAAAACGGTTGATTTTGAGTTTATTTAAAAAAATGTGTGAATCTACAATTAACTAAAAATTTGTGTTAGATTCGAATTTGACAAAGAATAATTTGAATTTGAATTTCAAAAATTGGCTTCCAGGTCTTGGCGAGGCACTAGGCCTTCTTTGGCCGTAGCTTTATTGGATCATCAACCCTTTCCTTGACAAAGCCTTTTAATGAAATTTCATTTTCAAAATTATTTTTTGAAAACTTCTGGTCTAACTAGTTTGGGTTTTGGATCGGTAGCTTCGGCTAGTTTCACCAGTCTAAAGAGACCAAGTAGAGTATACTTGACCTTATTAGAAGAGGCTTCCCTAACGTACTATCATCTCATCGTCACCCAATACTAGGTTGTTCAAATTTAAGTTTAATTGGTTCAGTCCTTAATCTAACCAGTCCTAAGACTAAGCATGGTAAATTGCAGAAATTAAATAAAAATCAATCATGCAATTTAAAAACAAGAGTAGAAATTTATCTAACTATGAATATTATTTTTAATTTGGCTCCCCCTGGACTAAAGCCACGATAATGGTTCGGCAAGATGTGAATCTTATCCTTGGGGATCCAATACTGATTTGATCCAGTTTGTTTGTTCAGGAACAGTTTGGGTATCCATGCCTGAATTTTAGGTCTGGACTGGTTCAGTACAGCATAGTATATTCTTTATCTAGACTTGGTTCTATAGCCTAATCCGGATCGATTTAGAACCGACTTCTGTTTTCCAAGAATCATGTCAAGACCCTTGGAACCAGAAGTGAATCGTTCTAAGGCTGATCTAAGGTCCTTGACTTGAGTCTTCAAGGAGGAGTTCTCTTTCTCAAGTTTTTCAACTTGAGTAGAGGTTCCTTCTTGAACCTTCTCAGTTAAGGATCTAGAGTCAGCTCCCTCTTTCAGGAGTTTTACTTTCTGTCAGAGAGATTCGACTCGGATTTTGGCTTTCGCCAAGTCTCGAGAAAGATAGGCAATTAATTCCGACAATTGATTTCTAGAATACTGATAACCGTTTTTAGTCGTGTTACGGTTTCAAATACAATTAAAGTATCGAACTCCTCTAAACTAATGCAGTATAGAGTAACTCGAGTCGTCTCTCTCAAGGAATGTAATGGTAGGTTAATAATCCTAGGATTCCAAGTTATTGCTTTTGGATTTTGGATATGCAACTGGGGTTTGGATTTGAAATCTAAGACTACAAAATAAAATAGCAAAGCAAGTATGAAATTTAGTTCTAATTAATGAAAGACAATGCAAGTAGGGAAAGCTAATTTAACCTAACTACAATTGCAGAAAAGAAAAGGTCAACTTGAAATAAAGCATTAACAAAACTAAACATGGAACAAAAACCTACAACATTAAAGAAATCTAATCCAACCTAACTTAATTGCATTTAAATGAAGATCAAATTTAAATTCAACTAAAATCAACAAACTCAAATGCATCAATTAAAACCTAACTAATGGAAGACACATTTTATCGAACACATAGCAGGCATGAAAGAATTCAATCACAGTACGTGCAATCCAAACATGGGGAATCAAGCATCAATACAAGCATTCATCATCAAAACACACAACATTTAACTACATTAAACAAATCACACGATCTGATGAAGGCTACCGGATCTGATGAAGTGAAGAAGATAGCCGGCCGGAGGGAAAGTGCTGCCGGATCTATTGTAAAGAAGAAGTGGCTGCCGAAGAAAAACTGTGAAGAAGAACTACTGTGAAGGGGGCTGCTGGCTGTTGGATTGGATGAAGGATGTAGGAGTTGCGGAATGCGGCTGGGAAGCAAAAGTTTATGCCGGACGCGGCTGTGACGAGCTAGCGGCGGCCTGTTCTGAAGAAGAGAGAAGAAGTGGAGGTGGAGAAGAAGTCGAGTGTGCCGCTAGGTTTTTCCGCAAGAAAGCTCAACCCAGCCCTAGTTTTGTTATGGCGTCGGGAAAGTGGAGAAGAGGGGGTGGAGCGAGGCGAGGCCCGACCGGCGGCTGGGCGGAGGATGAAGGATACCGCCGGCGGTGAGGGTGGAGGAGAGGGTAGCCGCGTGTGTGTCTTCGTGGAGTTGATGCTCGAGAGTCCCCTGCGCGTGTGGTTTTGTGATTTCCCTTCAGCCCACTTTCGGCCCAGCACTTGGGTTCAGCCCACTTCCGGCCCAGCTTCATTCAACCTAGAAGCCCTTTCAACCCAGCAGCCCATTTTGAACCCAAATTGAATTGGATGAACCCCAGATCTAGATTAACGGTCCACATTAATACAACTTGGTCTTCTTCGTTTGAATTCCAAATCAAGTCAAATTTTGCTCCAACTCGCTCCTAATCATTGCCCCAGCCTTGATACACGGTTCATCTTTAATTCCCTATAAAAATTATGAAATAATGCCAAAATTTAGAGGAAATTATAATAAGTTCCAAAAATAAATCCTAATCGTAAAATATGATATAAACATGATTTAAACGTACGAGAGGATAAAAAATACTAAGTAAATGAGCAAATAAAATGTCATAAAATGCTAGTTATCAAATACCCACTTACAGTTATTTCGTCATCCTCTGAAAACGTGAGTTTACCGTCGTCCGGTTCTGATTCTGACTCGGTCTCGATTTCGTCTGAGGCAGTCAGGGCGAGCAAGTTTGACTGTGGGGCCTCTTCTTCTTCTTCAGAGGAAGACTCGTCCCACGTTGCTTGAAGAGCCTTCTTCCTTCTTGCTTTCGTGGCTTCTTTTAGGTTAGGGCATTCCGATTTGAAATGTCCCTTTTTGTTGCATTCGAAGCAAGTCACACTTGATTTGTTCTTAGTTGATTCAGCTGGATCTTCCTTCTTTCGGCTGGCCTTTCTTCTGTTGGATTGATTCTTCAATTCCTTGTAGTAGTTCCGGGCAACCCGGACCAGCTTGGGTCGATCTCCTTCGCTGTCTTCTGAGTCTGAATCTGACTCAGACTCGGGCTCAGGTTGAGGCTTCTTCTTGGTTATCTTTCCAATTTTACCTGCAATAAAGGCAATGCCTTTCTCGGCCAGTGTGCAGTTAGTCTGCTCATGTAATTCAAGTTTGGAAAATAGTTCATCTAATTTAATTTTAGACAAGTCCCTTGAAACATTGTACGCATCTACCATAGATGCCCACAACGTGTTTCTTGGGAAAGCGTTAAGGGTATACTTGATCAGGTCACGATTTTCTACCTTGTGACCGATTGTGTAAAGGTCGTTCATCAGTTCCTGAATTCTGGCGTGAAGCTGGGCTGCTGTTTCACCGTCGTTCATCTTGATTGTATACAGCTTGTTCAGTAGTAGGTCCCTCTTGCTGATTCGGGTGTCGGAGGTTCCTTCTTGCAACTCAATTAGCTTACCCCAGAGTTCTTTTGCACTGTTGAATGGACCTACCCGGTTCAGCTCCTCTTTGGTTAGGCCACATTGAAGTGTTTGAGTTGCTTTGGCGTCAGCTTCAATTTTTCTTTTGAGGGCGGTATCCCATTCGGTGTAGGATTATGGCACTCCGTCAGCATTCTTCGGAATTTCCAGTCCGGACTGGATTATTATCCACATGTCCACCTGAGTTTTCAGGTGGACTTCCATCCTACTCTTCTAGTAGGAGAAATCCTCCCACTGAAGAGTGGTGGTATTGCGGTACTGAAGCCTTCTTGCATGGCCATTTAGAAATTATCTGAAAAAGAAAGAGAGAGAAAAAATGACCCAAGACTTGATCTTGGATTAGCAGTGCGGGAAGAAAAGAAATTATCGAGTGGTGTTGCACCAACCTCGATTAACAATAAAAATTCGATTAAAACAAAATTCGAAGAAAATCCGAAAAAAAATTCTCAAATTGGTGGTTGCACCAAATTTGAGCTTCCCCGCTCTGATACCACTTGTTGGATCGAGAGAAAACGATAGAGGGGGGGGTGAATATCGTTAAAAAACTTTTCGAATTCGAGGTTAAGAGTATACGCAGCGGAATTGAAAACACAGCACAAGAACTCAAGCGATTTTACTTGGTTCGGAGTCGCGGTCGGCTCCTACTCCAAGGCCTACGGTCGTTGACCTTTTTCTGCGGGCAATTCTATATGTGCGCAAATGTTTACAGAAAAATATTACAGTTGTAGTACAGTAAACTAAAATTTAAACTCTTCGTTACCGACGCCCAGTGTGGATCGTGCTTCGGAGCAGAGGGTCGTCGTCGGCGCTTGAATCTCGAGATGGGAGGTTTCCGGAGCAGAGCGCTTGAGTCGAAGAGCGTATTGGCGTTGGAAGAATTGTGTTAGAAGCCTTGGGGGTCGAGCCCCTTATATAGTGCACCTGGGGGCGCCCGGGACGTTGGGGGCGCCCTCCACGTGTCTCCCGATCCGCAAGCCCTCATCTGCAACTCGGTCAGCCCTTATCCCTCCAGGATCGGGCTCGGGGTTTGACGGGGGCGCCCGGGAAGCAGGGGGCGCCCGGGTTGACTTTGTCAGCAGGCTTCTCGGCTGGATAAGCTTCTATCGCCTTGTTGGCTTGGACCCAGGGCGCTCGAGACATCCGAGGCGCCCGGGAGCACGGGGCGCCCGGGAGCAAGGGGGCGCCCGACCCAGAGTGCTTCCGAAGCGTTTTCTTGCTTAACTCTTGTTTGGATTTGACTTAGGGCGCCCGGGACCTCCCGGGCGCCCAACACAGCTGATGCCCCTCTCCTTTGGGGCGTTCTGAGATGCAGAAACTCGTTCCTTCGGTCCGGTCCTGCATCCAGGGTTAGTACCAAACAAAACACAGTAAGCATGTTAGTGAATTTTACAGCCGTAGCTGTCTTGGTTCTGACTTTGGGTCTCCAAAATGGAGCCCTAGGTCGAGCCGACGGCTACTGTTCCCTCGACGGGGAACGCGTCCTCACCTACTCCTCTAAGGAGAGTTTACCTTTTGCCAACCGGCTCCTCCGGTTGGACTTTTGCCCGATGCACCTGACCAAGTCTTCGTGCCCACCTTCCGAGCATATCTTCGGTGCCCAGCTCCTTGCCAGGACTTCGTGCCCAGCTCCTTGCCAAGGCTTCGTGCCCAGTCCTCGACCAGGACTTCATGCCCACCTTCCGAGCAGGTCTTCGGTGCCCAGCTCCTTGCCAGGGCTTCGTGCCCAGTCCTCGACCAGGACTTCGTACCCACCTTCTGAGCAGGTCTTCGGTGCCCAGCTCCTTGCCAAGGCTTCGTGCCCAGTCCTCGACCAGGACTTCGTGCCTAGTGTACCTAGGACTTCTTTTCCTGTATACTTAGTGAACATGTTAGATCAACATAATATCTTAACTTTTGAAACCTTTGCCATTATCAAAACCCTAGTTTGACTTAGGTGCTGCCTGCACCAAAAGTAATTTATGTTTATATTTTGTTTGGATGATTGTTTGATATTGTATTGTTTGGATGAATGTATATTGTTATTCTTTGTAAATAGATCGGATTAAATTTAAACCATATATTTACTATTTTTTTAAATTGCCGATGGAATCACGACGGAATCGGTATTACGTCAGTGATGTATTGATGGAAAGCACCTGAAATCCTCGATATTTTTCGACGAAAACGTACGTTTCATCAGTACTTACCAACGAAAACAGTGTTACCATCGGTAATTACCGATGGAACATAGGTTTCCGTTAGAAATTACCGACAGAAATTTTCCATCCGTAAATATATTTACTGATGGACTAACATTTTCATCAGAAATATTATCCCAACAATTAATATTTCGATATTTTTTCCCGTTATAGTTTCGTCGGTAAGGGTCATTTCTGACAGAATTCTGTCAGTAAATTCCGTTGGTAATGGTAAGATTTTTTGTAGTGAAGTGTTTAACGATTATTATGTATCTATTGGGATAACTGTTGAACATCCTGTTGTTTATGTTCATACATAAAATGGTTTAGCTGAATCATTTATTAAACACTGTTGGTACAATCAACCCAAGTTTGATTGGGAAGATCATGAGTTTTGATGTGTGTCAATATCATTAAGTTAGGTTTTCATGTTAATTTGATGTGTGTGTTTGAGTCTTGCAGGATTTCGTGAACTACACATGAGAAACAATGGAGTGGACCATCCGAGGGATGAGAGCCGAGGAAGAGGATATCAAAGGACAAGCCGAGGAAGTAGACTTCAAAGGCATACGTGAAGGATGATATGGAGACAAGAAATGGGCTTGTGTGTGCATCCAAGGGATGAGAGTCGCAGGAAGAGAACTTCAAGTGGCAAGCCGAGGAAGTGGACTTCAAGGCATACGCGAAGAATGGACTCCGGAGAGGTTGAGAGTGAGTTTGTAAGCTGGGCAGTCGACTGGCAAGGAAAGCAGTCGACTGGAAGCGTTAAGAGGAAACTCACAAAAGATTAGTCGATTGGTCCGTACACCAGTCGACTGGTCTGCTCAAAATAGAGTCGTTAGGCTAGCCGTTGGCTAGACACCAGTCGACTGGTCCTACTGGCAGTTGACTGGTATCAGGGTTGAGCTGCTTTATTAATAGCTCTCTCCTCTATTTAAGAGGAGGCTTTGGGACATGAAGATGTTACGAATTGTGATTGAAAAATCCTCTTTTAAGTGTCCAAAGCTTCCAAAGCCTATTCTCTTCCTCATACTCTTAGTCTCATCTTGTAAAAGAGGAAGAAATCATTTTGTAAGGGTTTCTCCACCTTCAAGCTTGATTGAAAAGGAGAAGAGTATAGTGAAGCTTGATTGTGTGGGTATAGATCCTTAGATCAGTCACCTCAAGGAGGTGGAGATAAAGTAAATCAAGGGAGTTAGCATTATCTTATTTCTTAATTGCTCTTGGCTATTTTTCTCTTGTGCTTTGGCTAACCTTTTGTAGGCAACATTTAAGAAAAGCTATTCACCTCCCCCCCCCCCCTCTAGCTAGACACAAAGGTCCTAACAAACACCTTTGTTGAGGCAATTGACCCTTAAATGATTGGAAGATAATGTTTTTGATGTGTGGGCGAATAGGTTTAAAGTTAGAGTGTTATGTTGTATTTGATTTGTGTGATTGAGTTTGCAGGACTTGGAGAATCACACTTGGTGGACCTATCTGAGGGACGAGAGTCGAGGGAGAAGAGCTCCAAGGCAAGCCGGGAAGTGGACTTCAAAGGGCACACGTGAAGGGTGGCATGGAGGCAAGCCAAGGGAAGGCTTGCGTGTGCATCCGAGGGACGATAGCCAGAGGAAGAGGACTTCAAGGGGCGAGCCAAGGGAGCAGACCTGAACGCACACGCGAAGGAGAAGGTTCGGAGTGGCTAGAGCTGAGCTGGGAGGCAGGGCAGTCGACTGGCCCAGATACAGTCGACTGCCAAAACCCACAGAAAGTTCGCAGCATCGGACCAGTCGACTGGAAAAGGGGCAGTCGACTGGTATACCCCGAAACTAGCCGTTGGCTAGCCGTTGGACGACATTTAATGTCGGGCCAGTCGACTGCCCTCGGGGCAGTCGACTGGTACGGGGCTGGACAGACTGCGAATCTGTCCTTTTCACCTATAAAAGGAGATCCTCGTTACACGTGCACGTACAGTTCTGTACAGTAACGAAGTGCTGCCCAATTATAGAGTGATCTTTGCTTCCTCCATCATATTTCTGCATCTGTAAAGAGGAAGCTTTTGCTATAAAGGTTTCTCTACCTCAAGGAGACTTTTCGATAGTGAAAAGTGATGCTTGTAGCGTGGATCCTTGGATTAGTCACCCATCTGGGTGGATACCAAGTAAAAGAACTTTATTAGCATTGTTATTTCATTTGCATATTATTTCCGCTGCGCTAACATCTTTGTAGAGATCAAAACAATCAAAGAAAGTGCATTCACCCCCCCCCCTCTGCACGCCTACATCGATCCTTCAGTTGGTATCAGAGTCGGTGCATTTCGGAAGATCTAACAGTCAACCGGAGCAATTGTAATGGCGTTTCAAGAGGGATACTCCACCCCACGACCACCATTCTTCGACGGCAACGACTTCACGTACTGGAAAGGTAGGATGCAGTACTATCTTATGAATGACATAGAAACTTGGATAAGTGTTGCAGATGGCTTCGAAGCACCCGTCGATGAAAGAGGAGACCCAACACCTATGAGAGCATGGTCTAAGGAGGTGATGAAGAGGGCGCAGTCAAATGCCAAGGCCACCACCACACTGCAATGCGGGCTCTCGAAGGAGCAACTGAACAAGGTGGGGCTGTTCAAGAGCGCCAAAGAACTATGGGACAAGTTGGTAGAACTGAACGAGGGGTCAAACGAGTCCAGAAGATCCAAGAAGGACTTGTTGGTGGCCCAACTGCAATCCCTCTCCATGAAGAGCAATGAGACCGTCAGCTAGCTGCATGGAAGGGTAAAGGAAGTAATCAACGAGCTCCATGTAATTGGAGAGAAAATAGAGAACCGGGACATCGTCAGGTACGTTCTACAAGCATTCCCGAGAACCACCCTGTGGGCATCAATGGTTGATGCTTACAAGGTATCAAGGGACTTATTCTTAGTTAAATTAGACGACCTATTTTGTGAATTTGAACTGCACGAGCAAGCTAACATTTCGGTAAAAGAGAAAGGTATTGCTTTTGTTGCAGAAAAGGAGAAGAAGAGGAGAAAGGAGAAGAAGAAGGTGATCTACTCATCATCCTCGGACATAGAGGAGTCAAGTGCCTCTATGGGCAGTGACCAAGAGGCCTTTATGGTAAGGAAATTTCGTAAAGCATTTAAAAGTTTTTCTAACAAGTCATATGCTAGGAAAGGGGCCAAAGGTAAGGGTAAGGCCAAGGAGATAATCTGCTACAACTGTCATCAAGAGGGACATATGAAGAACGAGTGTCCCCAGTTGAAGAAAAGGGAGGACAAGAAGGAAGAGAAGAAGAAGAATGACAAGAAGAAGTCAAAGGGAAAGGAGAAGAGTGCCACGAACCTCAAGGCGACTTGGGACGATCCCTCATCATCAGAGGAAGAAGAAGAGCAAGTCTCCCACTTCGCTCTTATGGCACAAGATGAATCACACTCATCAAACGATGAACGAAGCTCAAGCAGTGAAGATGAGAGCTCCTCCACCTCATCATCATCAGAGTCAGAAGCTTCGGTAAGTGAGGTATACCACTTACCCTCCACTACTTTAGTGAAAATAATTACTAACACTAACATGGACTTAGCTAAGGCTAGAAGTAAAATTAAGGATCTTAAGGAAGAAATTGTCATGCTTAGAGTAGAAGCTATTAAACTTAAAGATTTGCATGCTAGCTCTACCTCTTCACATGTTTCACATATTGAAAATGAAAATAAGGAGTTAAGGAAACAAGTAGATGACCTCACAAAGGCCCTAAGAAAATTCCAAGTAGGATCTGTTGGGACCGGGTGCATGTCGACAAGGATACGGGTTCGTAAAACTTTAAATTTTTACGTGCAGCGGAAGAATTAGCATAATAATTTCTCAAATTATTTTAACCACGTATCTAGCATGCGACCTTATGATGTGTGGACATGATCATAAATTAAAAATATTTGCGGAAAAGTAAACTAATTTACTTTGTACCTCGCATAACTCGAAGAAAGGGACGAGATCCAACCGTAGCGTCCCTTGGAAGCTTCGCCTCTATTCGCGTCCACGCCGAGTTCTTTTCGGGATGACTTCGCAAAGCCACGAGTTTTGTGCCGACGAGAACTACTAGATTCTCCAAAAGCACAACTAGAATATCAAGAGAGAAAGATGGAAACTAACCACCAAGTAACGGAATCAAAATTCCGGGAAAGGAAGGAAGGAGTCGCGATCCGCTTCTTCTTCTTCGGCACCTTCTTGGTGGATGAAGCTCTCGGCCACCCTTGGGATGTGTGCCGGCCCTAGGGGAGGAGAGAGAGCCGGCCCTAGAGAGAGAGAGAGAGTTAGAGAGAGAGAGGGAGCTACTAATCTCTTGATTAATTGATTAAGAATTCAAGGCTTGCCTTTGGTCCCTTATATAGTTACTTCTCCCTTGCCAAGTCTCTCTCTTAACGGAATTAACGGAATTAATTTTCATAAGAAATTTATCTTATAATCTTTCTTATGAATAATTCCGTTATGCCTAGTTTTATTATAACTAACTTTATAATAAAACAAATACTTCTCTCCTTTAATTATGGAATAAATTTTATAATAAATTTATAAACTTTCTTATTATGAAAAAAATCAATTCATAATTGATTTTATAAAATTAAAATAAACCATTCCATGGATCATTTTAATTTTCATAAAAAAATAAATTTCTATAAATTTATTTATATAAATTTCTTTATACAAATTTATTTATCCATAATTTATAAAACAAATCGCGCTAGATTTATTTTATTAATTAAACCAAATAAATTGGTTTCTTCCCCTTGTTGTGGCCGGCCAAACCAAAGGGGGTTAACACCCTCTTTGGCCGGCCAAACCGAGCCGAACCGATCGCGAATTAAACTCATTTAATTCGCCCAATAAGCCTTCAAAAGACTTAGCCATTTTAAGTTTCCGTTGCGCCTCTGATTAACTCAGATTCGACTTATTTCTCTTGATTGGAAAATCCAATTTTCAACTCGTTTTAAATCCCTCGGATTACTCGTAGTGCGTGTGACTAAATAGGCTTTCGATTTATGTTGGCCGTCTATAATTAACCAATTATAGAACGGTCATGAGTGGCACCTAGTAGTACATCATGACCCCAATTAATCGAAAGATCAACGGTTTGACCTCAGAAGTAATTCCGAAACCCTTCAGCAGCTCTAATGAATCGTGCCCCATTCCCTTCACCATCTTATACCCACTTGGTTCAGGACACGGTCTATGTGTGTCAGTCCCCACTAGGCTGACTACGTCATACCTAGCCCAAGTAATGTCTTTCTCGTCCTTTGGATTTCTAATTACTCTCATGTATTTAAGAGACTCATACTCTAAACATGATATGCTCTGGCCAGAGGCTTTGAGTAACAATCCGACGATAGGCCTGGGTATACATCTCCTCGCAAGGAGTGGTGAATCCTTTGTAGGCTGCTCAAACATCTTCGGGCACTTCGGCTTATACCCAATCATCCTGGGTCCACACCTCCTTGGAGATGCTTGCTTAAGATGTTAAAGTATAAGTCTCCATGACCAAGATGACTTGAACACCGCAAGTCAAATGAACATCGCACTTAAGCCGCAGTAAGAACTTCATTGACATATCTTTATAGATTACCATATGAAGTTTTACAGCTAGTCACTCCAATGAACTAGTTCCCTTAACTAGCATCCATGTTTATCTCCGGACATCCCAATGTCACCAGCCAGTGAGAATCAGCTGATTAGAGAATAACCCATGCTAGTCTCAACAGAATTGATAATGTCCGTTTTTATCAATTCATCGACTAGGGATATTTTCAATACTTCACAATTGCACATTTAGAGATAATCACTAGTTGTGATCCCATCACAAATTCTCTTATGCTGTGAATTGTATTGCGGACATTCAGTAGATGAGTTTAAGATCCCAATCAAATACACAAACATGTATACTCAAATAGTGAATTATCATTTATTAAAATGAATGTTTACAATCATAAGGAGATTACCTTAGGACACTTCTCTCATATCACTAACAGGATCTAGTAACCTAGACATGATCATAAACAGACAAAGGGTTGTATATAATAAGGCCGGATTGGGTTATAGGCCTAAGACTAAGGAAGTAGCATTTGTTTCACTCACCGATAGGATTGGTGCATCTAGGAGACTAAGGGCAAAGGGAACTACAAAGAAGGCATGGGTACCTAAGAAATTTTTAAATGATGTTTATGGATCAAAGATATGGGTACCAAAAGAGTATGTTTTCCATGTTGTCTAGGTAAAGGTGAAGGAGGCCCCAACTTTGTGGATAGTAGATAGTGGATGCTCAAGACACATCACCGGGGATGTGAGCAAGTTCACCACTATTAGCTACCTAAGAGAAGGGACCGTCTCCTTTGGGAATAGTGGAAAGTTGAGGATCATTGGTAGGGGCACAATTGAGGTATCTCCCACTATTTCGATTCATAAAGTACTTTTAATTAAGGATATGAAGTTTAATTTATTAAGTGTAAGTCAACTATGTGATATCGGGTTTAGAGTAGAATTTCATGCTAAGAAATGTGTAATAAGGCAAAGTGAATCAATCACTATCATATTAGAAGGGTTTAGAGAGGCAAATGTATATTATCTTGATCTATCTTATGCTACTAACAATGTTGTTAAGTGCCTCATGTCTAAAGAAGAAGAAGGGTGGTTGTGGCACCGAAGACTTGGACACGTCAACATGAGGAACATTGCAAGAGTGGCAAAGGAAGAATTGGTGAAGGGGCTTCCAATGATCAAGTATGAGAAGACCAAGTTGTGTGATGCATGCCAAGAAGGTAAGCAATCCAAAGCATCACACAAAGGTAAAACTCTAATCACCACTTCCTTACCTTTAAACTTTTGCACATAGACTTGTTTGATTGCCATAGTACTCCATCACTTGTAGGGAGTAAGTATTGCCTAGTAATAGTAGATGACTTTTCTAGGTTTACTTGGGTCTATTTCTTGAAACATAAGGATGATACCCTAGATATCTTTATAAGATTTAGTAAAATGGTAGAAAACGAAAAGAACATCAAAATAAATTGAATTAGGAGTGACCATGGTGGGGAGTTCCAAAACGCTAGTTTCACACAATTTTGTGTTGAAAATGGGTACAAGCATGAGTTTTCATGCCCAAGGACTCCTCAACAAAATGGGGTAGTTGAGAGGAAAAATCGAGCTCTACAAGAAGCTGCTAGGACTATGCTTAATGCATACTCTCTTTCTAGCTACTTTTGGGCCGAACCGATTAACACCGCTTGCTATATCCAGAACCGGGTGTTGATACATAGGTTTTTAGGAAAAACACCCTTTGAACTTTAGAATGGAAGGGTACCCCAAGTCCACTATTTTAGGGTCTTTGGATGTAAAGTCTACATCTTAAATACCGAAGACGATCTAAGAAAATTTGAGTCAAAAGCCGATGAAAGAATCTTAGTAGGGTATTCATTGACTAGTAGGGGTTATAGAGTGTACAACAAGAGGACAAAAGTGATTGAGGAGTCCTCAAATGTCAAATTTGATGAAACCACTAGTACTTACCCTAGAAAGGCTTCTATTGATAAGGATATAGAAGAAGCCCAACCCCTTGCCCAAAGAATCCAAGACCTACATTTGGAGGGCAATGATCAAGGGGGAGTAAGAAGTACCCTAGAGGATGAGGAAGGAGTAAATGAACCTACAACCTCTAGACCCTTGAGACATCACCATGATCATCCTATTGACCAAATCGTGGGTGATGTCACTCAAGGAGTGATCCGATTTGATGATTTTTTAGAAGGATCGGTGGCTCGGTCGAGTTCGATTTCCACTCCGAACCAGGAGTAGTTGAGCCGGACCGAGGTCACCTGAGGTCGGGCACTCGGGGTCGGTCGCCTGAGGTCTGGCACTTGAGGTCGGTCATCCGAGGTCAGGCACTCGGGCCCCGGTCACCCAAGGTCGAGCACTCGGGGTCGATTCCCGAGGCCAGTCCCCGAGGTCGGGCCCTCGGGGTCGGTCGCCTGAGGTCTAGCACTCGGGGTTGATCATCCGAGGTCAAGCCCTCGGAGTCGGTTAAACAATTATAGTTCGCTCTTGTCAAAAGTCAGAGGGCATCCCCCGACATAATCATCACCTGACACAGCCGCCAAGGGTTAATGAGAGACAAAAGAGACAGTTTACGCAGGGTGTCAGGCGGCTGCGGCAGTCTCATAACATTAATACGATTGTCACCATCACGGTTTATTAGCTGACCAACCCTTAATGAGACATGACAGCTCTGACAAAGCAGAGAGCTTCCCCTCCCCTATATAAACCCCCCTGGGAGCTCCAAGGGGGGTTCGCTGCCATTTTGCAACCACACCACCACTTTGTGAGTTCCATTCCGGTCTGACCCGAGTGACTTGAGCCTAAGCCCTATTCGAGCCCGAGTCTGACCCCCGAGTTACAGCAAACCGGGTCATCTTGGTTAGACTGAGTCATCCGAAGGAAAACCGATCTTCGCTGGTCGACAGGATCACCGATCTTCGCTGGTCGACAGGATCAAGGAGTAAGGACTAGGTCCTACTTTAGGGATCAAACTAGTCAAATAGCTCTAATCTCCCAATTAGAACCCAAGACCATTGATGAAGTATTGGGAGATGCTGATTGGGTTTTGGCCATGCAAGAAAAGCTAAATCAATTTGAGAGGAGTGAAGTTTGGGAGTTAGTTCCTAGGCCCAATGATTGTACTATTGTAACCACTAGATGGGTCTTTAGGAATAAATTAGATGACCAAGGTAAAATCACTAGGAACAAGGCTAGATTAGTGGCTAGGGGGTTTAACCAAGTTGAGGGATTAGATTATGATGAGACCTATGCCCCTGTAGCTAGGTTGGAATCAATTAGAATTTACTAGCCTATGCCGCTCACATGGGTTTCACACTCCACCAAATGGATGTGAAGTCGGCATTCCTGAATGGGATCATTAAGGAAGAGGTCTATGTAGAACAACCCCTGGGTTTGAGCACCCTAACTATCCAAGACACGTGTTTAAATTAAGGAAAGCATTATATGGATTGAAACAAGCTTCCCGAGCTTGGTATGAGAGGCTTTCCTCATTTTTAGTGTCTAAGGGGTTTAGGAGAGGAACAATTGACCCGACATTGTTCCTAAAATCTAAAGATAAGGACATATTTGTTGCCCAAGTCTATGTAGACGATATCATTTTTGGGTCAACAAATAATGACTTCCTACAAGAATTCATTAAATGTGTGGAAAATGAATTTGAGATGAGTCTTGTAGGAGAGTTAACCTTTTTCTTAGGCCTTCAAGTTAAGCAAACTAATGAAGGTACACATGTCTTTCAAACCAAATATGCTAAAGAGATGCTAAAGAAATTTGGTTTAGAAAATGCTAAGAAAGCATCTACACCCACAGGAACCAATGTAAAAATGGATAGTGACATTGAAGGGAAAATGGTAGACTCTAAACAATATAGGAGCATGATTGGTAGCCTCCTATACCTAACCGCTAGTAGACCCGACATACTTTTTGCGGTAGGTATGTGTGCAAGGTACCAATCGTGTGCCAAAGAGTCCCATTTGATTGTAGTCAAGAGGATCCTAAGGTATGTGAAAGGGACCCTAAATGTCGGACTATGGTATCCTAGAACCCCTAGTGTTGATCTAATTGGATACACCGACTCAGACTATGCGGGTTGTAAGTTAGATAGGAAGAGTACAAGTGGAGGGTGTCAATTTCTTTGGTCTTCTTTAGTTAGTTGGAGTAGTAGGAAACAACCATGCATTGCCCTATCAACAACGGAAGCAGAATATGTGGCAATGGGTGGGTGTGTTTCCCAACTCCTTTGGATCATGCACACCTTAGAGGACTATGAGCTACATTACACCAAGGTCAAAGTCTTGTGTGATAATGTAAGCATAATCAACTTAACTAAAAATCTGATTCATCATTCTAGGACAAAACACATTAAAGTGAAACATCACATCATTAGAGACCATGTGGCAAGGGGAGACATAGAATTACATTATGTTGAATCAAAGTCGAACTTAGCCGACATCTTTACCAAGCCTCTTCCCGAATCAAAGTTTACATCCTTAAGAAGAGGCCTTGAAATGTGTTTTGTGGAAGTATATAATGAACTTGGAGACATTAGCTTTGAAAAAGGGTGCTTGATCCATTAGGGTGATACATTTGGCTCACTTGTGCTTGTGACACATTGTTGAACCATTAAAAGTATCAAAATATCAAAACTAGACCAACTATAGGGGAGGCAAGTGTTTAATCAATGGACACTTTGCCAAAGATCATAGTTGGACATTTTAAACTTTGAAAACCATTTTATGTTTTACATACTTTGCCATGTCTTTCAAAGTCATGTGATTGCAAATTTGGTTTCAAAGTTTGATACAAAATGTAGTGTTTTTTCAAAATTTTGGATTTTTATCAAAAGTCATGCATGTTTGAAATTTTATATGGTTTAATATTTTTCCCTGATAGAGTATAACATTTCAAACATGTATGCAAAATTTTTCAATTTTTGGAATTTTCTGGAATTTTCTAGGAGTTTCTGAAATTCGACAGAAAACATGAAAAATCAGACTGATAGCGTATCAGTCGACTGCCCTATGGGCAGTCGACTGGCACGCCTGTTTTTCAGCAACTGTGAGAAATTTCAGAAATCAATAATTCTCTCATTTGATGCCATAGGGTTTGGTTGCTTGAGGCAATCATTTTGATGGTGTCAAAGGGGGAGAATAGGTGGTTTAAGTTAGAATTTTAACCTAGAATGGAGGGTTTAGGGTTTTATTTCTAACTTAGAAATTGAATGTATAGAAATGAAGAAGACATAGATTAAGGGGAGGTACCTCTTAGGTTCTGATATGTCTTATATTTTTACATATTGTTGTTGTTAAGTGGTAACTTAACTTGGATTTAGATTAGAATTAAAAATGGAGAGAAGACATAGATTAAGGGGGAGTTTGCCTCTTAGGTTTACTATGTCTCATGCTTTTTCAATTGCTATCTCTTGCTATTGCTTCTGCTGTTATTTATCTCTAACTTAAACATATTGCCACACATCAAAAAGGGGAGATTGTTGAGGCAATCGCCCTTAAATGATTGGAAGATCATGGTTTTGATGTGTGGGCGAATAGGTTTAAAGTTAGAGTGTTATGTTGTATTTGATTTGTGTGATTGAGTTTGCAGGACTTGGAGAATCACACTTGGTGGACATATCCGAGGGACGAGAGCCGAGGGAGGAGAGCTCCAAGGGCAAGCCGGGAAGTGGACTTCAAAGGGCACACGTGAAGGGTGGCATGGAGGCAAGCCAAGGGAAGGCTTGCGTGTGCATCCGAGGGACGATAGCCAGAGGAAGAGGACTTCAAGGGGCGAGCCAAGGGAGCAGACCTGAAGGCACACGCGAAGGAGAAGGTTCGGAGTGGCTGGAGCTGAGCTGGGAGGCAGGGCAGTCGAGTGGCCCAGATGCAGTCGACTGCCAAAACCCACAGAAAGTTCGCAGCATCGGACCAGTCGACTGGCAAAGGGGCAGTCGACTGGTATACCCCGAAACTAGCCGTTGCTGTTTGCTAGCCGTTGGACGACATTTAATGCCGGGCCAGTCGACTGCCCTCGGGGCAGTCGACTGGTATGGGGCTGGACAGACTGCGAATCTGTCATTTTCACCTATAAAAGGAGCTCCTCGTTACACGTGCACATACAGTTCTGTACAGTAACGAAGTGCTGCCTAATTGTAGAGTGATCTTTGCTTCCTCCATCATATTTCTGCATCTGTAAAGAGGAAGCTTTTGCTGTAAAGGTTTCTCCACCTCAAGGAGACTTTTCGATAGTGAAAAGTGGTGCTCGTAGTGTGGATCCTTGGATTAGTCACCCATCTGGGTGGATACCAAGTAAAAGAACTTTGTTAACATTGTTATTTCATTTGCATATTATTTCCGCTGCGCTAACATCTTTGTAGAGATCAAAACGATCAAAGAAAGTGCATTCACCCCCCCCTCTGCACGCCTACATCGATCCTTCAACCTCTAGTTAATAGCTAGACCATTGATTATGAGAACTAAGCTCTCTATATCCATTTGGGGACATGCTATTTTGCATGTAGTAGCGCTTATACTTATCAGGTCAACTAGTTATCATATATTCTCCCTTTTACAATTGACTTTTAGTCAGGAGCTTAAGATATCCCATTTGAGAATATTTGGATGTGCGGTATATGTGGCAATTAGTCCACTACAACACACTAAAATGGGACCCCAAAGGAAATTAAGAATATATATTGGATACAATTCTTCTTCAAATATAAGATATTTAGAACCAATAACGAGAGATGTCTTTACGGCACGATTTGCCAACTATTAATTTAATGAAACAATTTTTTCAAAGTTAGGGGGAAAAATAAAGAGTTTCCCAAAGAAATCACTTGATATGCATCATTATCGCAATTTGATCCTCGTACAAATCAATGTGAACTTGAAGTTCAAAGAATAATATATTTGCGAATTTTGCAAATCAATTGACTGATGTATTCACTGACTTGAAAAGAGTGACTAAGTCACATACCAACTATTAATGCTCTAGCTCATATTGATGTATCAACTGGACAATCAATTAATGAGACTAATACTCGCCTGAAGGGTGGTAGACCAATCAGTTCTAAAGATAAAAAAATCCCTGAAAAAGAAAAGGAGCAACTAATAAGATATTCATTTTGAAGTAGCTCGGTCTCCTGTAGAGATGACTGACATAACTATTGATAAAACCACGGAAAAAATCCAGATACTTGAAAATAATAAAGAGATCTCAATAAATTATGTTAGGACGGCGAAGAAATTGAATCGATCAAAATTTGTTGTCGACAATAAATTTGCATACAGTATAACGCTTGATATCTATTAATATCTATAAAACACAGTTTTACATGCAGACGTGGCATTCATAGGGAGCTTAGGATTCCCGCTTAAACCAAATATAAATTTTCTAAATAAAAATTTTTTAATCAATAATTAATAAATTTTAGACCTGTCCCTTTTTTTTTAACCGAATATAAATTTTCTAAATAAAAAATTTTATTTAATAATTAATAAATTTTAGACTTGTCCTTTTTTTAAAAAATCGAATATAAATTTTCTAAATAATTTAATTTTAATGAAATATAGGCTTTTAGCCTCCCTTGAGTTGATGTAAGAAAAATGATAGTCCCACATTTGAAGTTACTAAGGCGAATTACACACAGAGCAATTATAAAATGGATAAAGAACGGTAAAGCAACTCATATCTTTCTCGGCCTTTTGGCTAAGATCAAGTGTAGTATCTGTTCTTATCAGTTTAATATCTGATATGTGGGTCATTGATCCACTTTGATATTAAATTAATTTTTATATGGGGGATGACCCATCACAGTAGCTTGCTACTAGGGTTCATGTGTTGCCTGTGTGTTGCACTATAGCACGCATCCACATCCACCACCCTTATAAAATTTATGATCACCATTAATATTTTATATTATAAAAAATAATACTATATCTTATATTGACATGAATTCATGATAAAATAAAATTATTTTTCATTTTAATTTTTCATTAATAATAATTGACATATTATTATTAAAAATGTAGAAATGAGGGATTATATTTACTTATGAAAATGAGGATCAAGAACCTAAATTTATTGAACAATGTCGTAGTATGGATGATTGGTCAAAATGGAAAGAGACAATTCAAGAGGAATTTAACTCACTTGCAAAAGTTGAGGTTTTGGAACCTGTAGTCCAAACACTAAAAGGTGTAACCCTTTAGGGTACAAATGAGTTTTTATATGAAAGCGAAATGAGAAAAATGAAATAATAAGATATAAAGCTCGTTTAGTGGCACAAGATTTTTTTTCTCGAAAATCTAGTATTGATTATGAAGAAACATATTCCCTGTAGTAGATGCAATCACATTTTGATATCTTCTTTCTACGACAGCACAAGAAAAACTTAAAATGCATTTGATGGATATATTAATAGCTTATTTAAATAGAGAACATGATAATGATATATATATATATATGAAAATCCCTAAAGGACTTGGGATGCCAGAAGTATCATGTTTAAATTTTAAACATATTTATTCCATTAAACTACAAAGATCTTTGTATGGATGGAAGCAATCTGGATATATGTGGTATAAACGTTTAAGTGATTATTTGGTGCAACACAAATATCAAAATGATCCAATATGTGTATGTGTTTTTATAAAAAAAGGATGGACTAAAGTTTGTCATTATTATTATATATGTTAATGATTTGAATATCATTGGAAGTTCTAAAGAACTTATAAATACAGTTGATATCTTGAAAAAGAAATTCGAGATGAAAGATTTAGGAAAAACGAAGTTTTGTCTTAGATTACAAATCGAGTATTGTGCAGATGGAATTTTTATCCATCAATTAGCTTAAACACTAAAGGTCTTAAAACGATCTTATATGGATAAAGCTCATCCATTAAATTCCTTGATGGTTGTTCGCTCACTTGATATGAACAAAGACCCTTTTTGGCCTAGTGAAAATGGTGAAGAACTGCTTGCTCCTGAAGTACTGTATTTAAGTCCAATTAGTGCATTAATGTATCTTGCCAATAATACGAGATCAGCATAGCATGTGCGGTAAATTTATTAGTAAGATATAATTCTTCTCCAACACGTAGGCATTGGAATAGAATTAAACATATATTTAGGTATCTTCAAAGTACCATCAATTTGGGCTTATTTTATTCTAATATGTCTACTTCAGAGTTAATTGGTTATGCAGATGTAGGATATTTATCTGATCCACATAAAAGTTGATCTCTGATTGATTATTTATTTACATATGGTGGAACAACTATATCTTGGTGATCTACCAACAAATCATAGCTGCTATATCACCGAATCATTCAAAAATACTTGCAATACAAGAAGCAAGTAAGGAATGTGTTTGTTTGAGATCAATGATTCAACATATCTAGGAAAAAGATGATTTAACTACTAATAAGAAAATTCCAACAATATTGTACGAAGACAATGCAACATATATAACTTAATTAAAAGAAGGGTACATTAAAGGGGATAGAATTAAACATATTTCGTTAAAAATCTTCTTCACTTATGATCTACAAAAGAATGGTGATATTAAAGTTTAACAAATTCGTTCTAGCAATAATTTGATAGATTTATTCACCAAAATATTAATTAAAACAACATTTAAGAAATTAGTATATGACATTAGAATGTGACTGTACAAAAATCTCAAATAATATTTCAAATAGAGAGAGCAAATTCTCACTATACTATATTATGTTGTCTAATAAATTTATAGTGATACGGTTACAGAATAACGTATTCTTTTTTCTATCTAATTTTTTTTCCCGTCGAGTTTTTCCTAGTAAGGTTTTAATGAGGCAGATTCCTTAATTATGGATATCTAAAGGGAAGTATTGTAAAATAGCATATGGATGCCCATAAACTCCCAATCCCTAATAACCTCTAACTTTATATAAATGCACAAAGGAGTTTCAAGATGATTATATACCTATAAATACTCATGTATATATTATTTTCAGAGATGTGAAAAGAAATTAATAATATTTCTTTTTCATTTATAATTGCTTATATAATTTCATTGTAGTATTTTAACATTAATAGGGACAGGGTAGCGTATTTACTCTTCATTACCGTTTATCAATCTATTATCTATTAGATAATAATAATAATAAATAAATAACAATAAATTAAATATTTTTTCTCTCTTGAATATCTTTTTTTCCCCTTTCTAAATTTTATCCCTTTCGAATTCTCTTTTGATTTTACCTTTTCATTTCCATTTGCACTCACTTTTTTTTTTATTTTGCCCCTTTATTTTTCTATAAAGGGCATCTATTAAATTGTTATATAGAAATATATTTATTCTAGTATTTTTTTTATAACTAAAGTAGGTACATCAATTTAACTTAATTAAAAATATTATACATATAATATTTTTATATTAAATATTCTTATTCAATTAATTAAAACTATTTAAATTTAATCAAACCGTTTTGAAAAAACCGAAAACACCATATGACTGTTACAATAATATTGCAGCCATTAAATAGTTGTCATAATTAATTGATGATAATTTTAATATTTTAAGATTTAAATAAGTTTTAATATTTTTTAATCAATTTAGTAATAAGTTTTTTATTTAAGAATATTTTAGATTTTTTTCCAAGTTCACTTAAAAATACAATTTACTTTAACAAGTTATAAGTTTTTTTTATTTACAAGGGGTATCCAGGCTTGCGCCCGACTAATCCGCTTGACTGACCGATCATGTCCCACAGCCTTCAACGAGAGTCCCCATCGGTTAACGAGGGTAAATCGTGGGACGGAGACACGTGACGACTTCACCACTGATAATATCGATATCCGATGGCCCGACCATGTAGCAGTTTGTGTCGATTTCTTCCATCAACATACTGCGCGCTCTACTAAAAAGAAATCAAACCCGAAAAGTGAGGGATCATCCAATTATGATAACAGTTTGAATAAGATTATTTTAATATGAAAAATATATTTTTTTAAAGAAAATTATATATATATGATTTGTTTTTACAATTTTATTAATTTGAGGCGCGTCCATTTCGATTCATACATCGTATTATCAACTATAAATCTCTCTTTTTTTCACTTTAATTAAGTCTATATATTTAGGAAATTAGCTCATAACGCATACCTTCTTCTGAAGGGCTCGATCTCGATCCAAGCTTCGCGCGACCGCTCCGTCGCCGCGTTTCTCCGCTCTCAGATACAGGCCGCAGCCATGGTTCCGGGAGCTCGATCTATCTCCGCCGCCTCATTCCTCCTCCTCCTCGTTTCCTCCTTTGCTTCCGCATCTGAGTCGGATCACAAGGTATCCATCCCTACTGATCCTATTTCTTCTTTTGGTGATCTGAATGCTTGCTTCACTGGGATCTTATGGGATGGCCTGTGTTTAGCTCTGGATTCCCAAAAAACTAGTTTTCTTTTCTTCTGTTGATTGTGGTGCAGATCTGAGGATTGAGTTCCTCTGCTGTACCATTTGTTTTGCCAGGGATCGTAGCAAGATGCGATTTTTCTTGGTTTAACTAAATATTAAGTTTGGAATTTCTGGCTAGTGTCCCTGCTCATATGCTGAAGTGGAGGAGCCTATATAGCTTCCTTGAACTCGCCATAGTCGACAGATCACAGTTGGGGGGGGGGGGGGGGGGGGTTGGGGTGCGGGGGCGGTGTGGGTGGGGTGGTGTTATATGATGAATTTTCTATGTGAAAATGAGTGCGTTGTACAGTTGTATTCTCTACCTTTTCAAATTACATCAAAAGGCAAATTCCTATATTTTATTTTCTTGGAACAATAAGTGCTTTAGATCCTTTATCATGAACTTCTGCCCTGTAATAATTATTTATAAAAATGCTTTGTCAAAAAGAATGGGAATCTGATGTAGTATTGCTCACTCGTTTCTGGAAGGATAAGTACCTCTTACATACTGCTTAGGGGATTGGGGTGATCAACTTGTGTTGACAGGAAAGTACCAATTCTTCCACACACGGGATGGCAATGTATATCTGTTTAACCAGGTACCTGACTTAAATGGGTCATGTTTAGGTACCCATTTATTGCAACGAGTTGGGTTTGGCTATCAATACATTGAGTGTTTGCGGTTATAAATGGATTTTCTCATACAGTTATTGTCTAATTAGGTACCTACAAATTACCCACCTATTATTTGGTAAAATATGGTCCTTGATGGGTATCCACTTAATTGAATGGAGGTACAGATTTTAACTTCTAGATTTTGTGCCAGTATTTAGTGGTCAGATATTCAATTAATTAAACAGTTAAATGCACCAAAGAAAATCACGGATGCCTGACCCATTGCCATCCCAATTCACATTTAAGGGTGCCAACTAGCTCAATTGGTAAGGGTCTTGGAAGTTGTTGCCACGATTTGAGTTTGAAACATGTCTTTTCTCTAATATAAGTGCTTGAGCATGGTAGTTAAAATCCCAATTAAAATCTTAAAATCCTAAGATTTTACGATTTTTGACCTCCGAACGATTTAAATCGGAGTTAAAATCCTAATTTGTTAAAATCCCTTTGAAATCCCGATTTTAATCCTTAAAATCCCGATTTTACGATTTAAATACGATTTTAACGATTTTAAAAAAAATCTTTTTTTCCATTGAACCCGGTTCATTTAAAAAAAAACGGTTCAATCTGAAAAAACCTGCTTTCCAAGTCGCGTGCGTGCCCTAATCGGCTAATCCCGTCGCATCTCTTCTCATTTTTCCACTTGCTCGCGTCTTCCCTGCTCGGTTGGTGGAAGTTATTTGACTATTTTGTGGCTTATGGATGACATTTTTAATGTAATATTGATTATGAATGCAAGTTTATCTAAGTTTGTTTAGCGATTTAAAAGTTTTTTTTATTATTTATGCTATTTGACATCCATATATATGACTTTATAATTTTATATGCATATATATAGGAATTTTATAAAATCTTACGATACGATTTACGATTTTAAGATTTACGATTTTAAGTACCCCTTCCGATTCAAGTTAAAATCCCGATTTTAACTACCTTGTGCTTGAGGCTTCTCATAGCCATATTTTCAAAAAAGAGAAAACTCTTTCTGTATCTATAGCTTTTTTATGTGTGCCTATAAGTTTGGAAATCCAAAAGTAGTATATAAAATTGACCAAATGCTTGCATATAAGGTTATTGTGTCTTGTGGATAAGTTGAAAAAGTGGAAGGGTTTTGCCTTATGGATAAGTTAGCAAAATACATAAGTTTTAGGCAAATCTTATAAGCTTTCACTTGGCATACAACTTTACCCTTACAAATGATTTTAGATTATGTATATGCAAACACACAATATATGGTGAACAAATTGAAATAATTTTTTTTAAACAACATATGTGGTGAGTATAAGTGTATTATAATTATAATATGTTTTTCGTATTATGAATCTTAATTTAAAGATTGATGACCATTACCTATAACCTACAAAGCATGGCAATTACAACAATAGCAGCACAAATGTGATTTTCAAAATCCAGGTGACCAAGGTAACTGATATGTTTCTATCTGAGACATTACTATCACATTAGTCAACATGTTTACAAGCCTTATGAAGATTATATAATCATCTACATATGCATGGTAGATAATTTGAACTCTTCTAACTCTCTCTGCACTCTCAATTGAATCCAACAAGCATTTTCTGAAGTTCTCATGTCTTATAGGATTTTTGCAACTGATATACCTATAGATCTTCCCAGAAAGTGGTTAATGCTCACTAAGTATATAGAATGCTTAGGCATAACATAATTTTTTTCGTGCCCAACAATGTAATAAACATGGACAGCGTAAAAACCGTTTGCTATTTTAGTGTTATTGGCTGTGCATTTTAGCATTTATCATCAGACTATAGAACGTATCCTTTTCCATGCCTGTAGCTACCGAATACATCACTTGTCTGTCACTTACAAGACAAGTTGTCAAACAATATTATTATTTTAGAATCACCACTAAATCATCTCAGATGCTAGGAGGCCATTCATTTTAAAATAGTACCACTGTTTCACCTTTGCTTGTTTTCCACTCAAAACAGGATGCTTTAATTTGCAGCTTAAGAGATGTCTAATTCTGTCTACAATAACAAGCTATATTTTCCACCATTTTGCCTCTGGAATATTCTTTGTTTCACAATATAACAATTATGCGGAAATGGCATTACTGACTTGGGATCTATCTTCTTATGTTTAACAAACTTCTTAGTCTTCCTCCACCTCCGCTAGCTAATTCTGTTTATTTTGCTTGTGTCGAATTATATAGTTCTCATATGAGGATAGCGAAACCAAACCATTTTAAATGTATGTTCTTTTCTTTTCTTTTCTTTTCTTTTTTTCATTTGTTGTAGCTGATCTATTAAGTGCATGAGTGGGGACAATTGCTTTATTTCATCTTTTATTAACCCTAAAACAATCTTACTCTCATAATCTCGTTGACTATTTCTCCAACTGCTAACAACTTGACTTATAGACTAGCCACAATGTTTCTTTTCAGGCTAATGTAATCTGTGGCTTTTTAATTTCGTACCATGGTTTTTAGATGCATATTCAAAGTTTGAGTTAAGTTTGTCTCTGTTTTTGCTCTTGTTGTTTTAATAACTTTACAAGTGTGCACATACAATGTCTGATAGCACTGGTGAAATCCATCACAAGCATGCCTATTGGGTGCATATCTCTCTGTTTCAGAAAAACCAGAATATTGATTTTGGTTGCAACTCTTGCAATGGGGAATGTTCTACCTTTCCTATTATATTAACTTGGTTCTTTATTATATCTTTATTGGTCACCTCAAATTGTATGTTGTTTTTTACGAGGTTATTTTTGCACTGTCCAACAGAGGGCATGTATCTGTTTAATAGGTACCATTCAAAGTCCTGATAAGTGAACTTTGGAGTGAATGCCCTTCAAGGTGGATCATTTTTTCCCTTCACTCCTGCATGATAGTATGATTTACTTCACAATTGTCTTAGATCAGTTGCGATTTAAGTGACTAGTAAGATGATTTTTGAAGTTATGCTTGCTGGATTGCAAGGAGTAGGTGAGAAAAGAAATGTAACTTGTTAATGGGTTTCTTGAAATTATAATTTTTGCGCCTTAAATACAATGTGTTCAGTAACAGTTGTGTCTTGACCAGGAAGCATAACTTGCAAGGTCTATTCGTTTTGATTTATGGTAGAGCAGTACTATAAAATCTTATGCTATCTTTTTTGTTACATGCTAAAAACTTTCTCATATTTTACATGTCGGAGAAATGAGAGATATCTAGTTTAATTTCTACCTCCAATTTTATTAACCAAGCATGCCAGCCTTTTCCATTTCTTCTAGTTTAATTTTTGTTTCATGTTTATGTGTGCTGTTTTTCCATAGTGACGCCACAAAATCTTTTTATGGTTAACATGGTTTTCATATTTGATAACAATTTATTTGCAGTACCAAGCTGACAGCCCAGTTACACTCTGGGTAAATAAGGTTGGTCCCTATAATAACCCTCAAGAGACTTATAACTATTACAGTCTTCCATTCTGTCGGCCATCTGAGAACCCTGCACATAAATGGGGTGGCCTAGGAGAGGTACTCGGTGGAAATGAACTGATAGAGAGCCAGATCCAGATCAAGTTTCAAAGTGTGCAGTTTTCTTTAATTGCACTGGTCATTCCTCGATGCTATAATCTTTCAATAACCATTTCATGGAAATTGATATGCTAGGAAATATTGAAAAGGAACCCATTTGCACTATCGAACTTGATGCTGCAAAAGTGAAACAATTTACTGATGCTATAGAAAACTCGTATTGGTTTGAATTATTCATAGGTGAGTTAAATCAATCATTTCTTCGTCCCTCTATCAGATTTTTTTAACCTGTACTAACAAGTAACAACAACTTTTTGTTTTCTTGTCTATGTGCTATGGTTAAATTTCTTTCTTAATTGGGTGCGGGTGATGTAGATGACTTGCCTTTGTGGGGTATGTGCTTTACTTATTCACATCTGTATGCCTCAGATCGTTTGGTGATATTTGTTGGTTTCTGATGTACAATTTCTACTTAGGCTTTGTTGGAGAGACTGACAAGAACAACAAGGATAAACATTACATTTTCACGCATAAGAGTATTGTCATCCAACATAACAAGAATCAGGTAGGTTTTTTGCATTTAAATTCCTTACTGTGGAGAATTTTCTGGGTTACTTTTGTCGAAATTATTTCATGTACGTATCTCATTTTTGCAGATTATTCATGTCAATCTTACCCAAGAAAATTCTAAACTTTTGGAAGCAAAGAAAAATTTGGAAATGTCATATTCAGTAAAATGGGAACCAACCAATGTGACATTTGCCCGCCGTTTTGAAGTTTACTTAGATTACCCTTTCTTTGAGCACCAGGTAGGTAGTTTAGTTCTGATTTATTCAGCAAGATTACTCTTTTTAATCTGGAAACTTGAATAATATACTTTCAATTTCTTAAAACTCCTATTTCCTATGGTGTTGAAAATTTATACTCTATCCCAGACTACTAGTGGGTTACTTATATGCTGATTGCATCAGTTTTAGACACTGGGAGTTACCAACTAAATATCATTAATATGTATTTGTTAAATTCCAATATTCTGCACCATATTTGTTCAATAAGTTTATGGTGTTTAGCGTGTTATTAGTCATTATTATGAATAATTTTATCTACGAATGCTTAATCCTTGTCATTGAAATTGATCTCCTTAATGCAGATTCACTGGTTCTCTATCTTCAATTCTTTCATGATGGTCATTTTCCTTACTGGACTGGTTTCTATGATATTAATGAGAACTCTCAGAAATGATTATGCAAAATATGCTCGTGAAGATGATGAACTTGAGACTCTGGTAATTACTTGTTGCAATTACCTAATTGCTATCCATTTTTAATATTTGTTTTAGAAATTTAATATGATTCAGTTTGGTTGTAGGAAAGGGATGTGAGTGAAGAATCTGGATGGAAACTTGTTCATGGGGATGTCTTTCGATCCCCTCGCAGTTTGGTTCTTCTATCTGCACTTATTGGTACAGGTGCCCAGTTGGCAACACTTGTTCTTCTGGTGATATTGTTGGCAATTGTTGGAACATTATATGTTGGGTATGTCTGCAGTTGCGAATATGCTTAAAACAATTTAGTTCATTATTGACTCAGTTAATACATATCATTTAGATTGCAGTGGAACTATTGTTACCAGAGAAATTTAGACCAATAGTCAATACCATAGTAGCACATTTTAATCGTATGGTTCATATCCAATGAATTGTTTGATAAATTCAATAAATTTGTTCACATGCAAATATTGGTAATTAAGTACCAGATCTGCAACATACCTCTTTAGCATGGAAAATCATTATTGGTTCAACTCTAAAATAGTACCCTCTGCCTTTATATATTGCCTTATTGACTTATTGTAATTTTCCATTTACTTTCCTAAGTTAATTCGCTGTATTTTTTACTTTATTTTTTAAAATGCAGTTCCAGTGTCCACTAGGAATATTAATGTTATTCTACAATTTTTGCTACTTGTTTTATATCAGGTAGATTTTAGTGAGGAATAGTTCTAAGCAATGCCAAAGGAATTTTATCTCTTGCCCTTTTGTCCAACAATTCTTGGTAGCATGTCTATTGCAACAAGCTTTGGATCAATTAATTAGTATGTCCTATATATATGAAAAAAAATTGAAGATGGTCTACTGTAGTTTTTATCAACAAGATCTGACACCTCGAACAATTATTTTTGTAAATTTTGTTACTAATCAATTATTAAGAAAAACACATACAAAAATTAATATTATGATACTGCAGTAATACTAAAAAATGATTTAGGCTCCAGAATACTGAAAATTCATATTTTCTTTCAGTTTGTACATTTCTATGTTGAAAACAGGCTTAAATAGCAATGTGGATCGTTGAGAACATGATACAAGAATTTCATTCTTATGTAGTTCTGGTTGTTGGTGTAACAGGACTAGATTCTATAATCTAGGGTTTCATATCTGGATCAAAAAAAAATCCCTTATCTTTCCTTTTTTGTTGACCAGGCGAGGATCTATAATTACAACTTCCATAGTATGCTATGCTCTCACGTCTTTCATTTCCGGCTACATTAGTGGTGGACTTTATTCACGTAATGGTGGTATGTCTCCTTCACATGACTGCCTTTTAAATCATCTGGGACTTTCATTTAAAACATGGCTTTTGGTGAATTTGTAGAACTCCTACTTTGTTCAATTACAGACCTATGCACCAAATGTGCATGTGAAATGCACACCACAATCATATACCACAGAGAATCTCACAAGAGGAAAAGTTCTCCCTTTTTGTGAGGTTTAACACAAGACTAAAATTTTTCTTTTTTTTCTTGTCAGGTAAAAGTTGGATAAAGGCTATGATTGTAACATCGTCATTCTTTCCATTTCTGTGTTTCGGGATTGGTTTCGTACTAAACACCATTGCTATATTTTATGGATCACTAGCAGCTATTCCATTTGGGACAATGGTGGTCATGTTGATACTATGGGCATTCATCTCATTTCCCCTAGCACTTCTAGGCACTGTTGTCAGTAGGAACTGGAGTGGTTCGCCAAACAATCCATGCCGTGTTAAGACCATTCCTCGTCCTATCCCCGAAAAGAAATGGTATCTTACACCTTCAGTTGTATCATTGATGGGAGGACTACTTCCATTTGGTAGCATCTTCATAGAGATGTACTTTGTGTTCACCTCGTTTTGGAACTATAAGGTAACCTATCTCTTTTGTAAGTTTACGCTATTCTCATCTACCAAGTGATGTTTCACTTGACAATTGGGTGTATGTTGCATACTGTCCTGACCACTGTTTTTTTTTTCCTTTAAAGTAACATTTATCCATTCGGTTTTTTTTATCCAATCTAATAGTTTTTAGACCAAAAATATGACTATTTGCGGAAATGAAGATTTGCTCAATCGACCATTTACATCTTGCTTGTGCAGGTTTATTATGTGTATGGCTTTATG
The DNA here is from genome assembly GCA_024364735.1 of Boesenbergia rotunda. Classification (NCBI taxonomy): domain Eukaryota; kingdom Viridiplantae; phylum Streptophyta; class Magnoliopsida; order Zingiberales; family Zingiberaceae; genus Boesenbergia; species Boesenbergia rotunda. The sequence goes on along the minus strand of JAGFNQ010002190.1, from coordinate 45,671 downwards.
CTACTGGTCTTCCTGATCCTCCTAATTGTCACCATTTGTGTGACCATAGTTGGTACATATTTCTTGCTAAATGCCGAGAACTATCACTGGCAATGGACTTCATTCTTCTCTGCTGCCTCCACTGCCGTCTATGTATACCTTTACTCTATATATTACTACCACATGAAGACAAAGATGTCGGGTTTTTTCCAGATGAGCTTCTACTTCGGTTACACTTTGATGTTCTGTTTGGGTTTAGGAATCCTATGTGGTGAGTAACCATGAGATCGTTATGTTGGAAATGCACGTTTTTACATCTTCTAAGTTGCCTCTTCTGTGACTTTTTTTTATACTCAGGCGCTGTGGGATATCTTGGCTCAACTTTGTTCGTGAGAAGGATTTACAGAAATATTAAGTGTGACTAGCCCAAGAAACAAGCAGAATGATCCATAATTGGATTCCAGGTGCAGCAGGGCTACAAATTTTTGGAACCTCACATTTTCTTACGACAAGAACGGATTACGATAAGTAAGATCTGATGATTCTTGATGTAAATGTGTGGTTTCCTGTATGTTTTTGAACTTTCAACGAATGTTGCATTTTTAGAATTGCTTTAGCTCCATAGCTTTTGGATGTACTTCGTTTAGACAAGCAATCAACCTTCATGGATTTTAACAAATCATTAGGGATCTGTTTCTATCATATTAAATCTACGCATGTGCCGTTGCCGCTCACAAGTGTTTATTTTTTTAATCAAATTGTAAGGAATTTTTTTGATCAATTTTATGGTGTAAGTTCTATTTTTCATGTTGATATAGTTTTGAATATTAGTGAGGTTGACTTGTAATTGGTCATAAATAGAATTCAAAATCCATGAATGATGAACAAAATTTTATATAGACATGTTTAAGGTTCGACTATGATCTAGGATCTTTTTTCTTTGACATTTAATTCAAAAATATATTTATCAAATATATAAAGAGCATGGGTGTATTTGTGACACTATTCTGTGGGTGTTGTATTTGATAATGGAAAGTTCATGGAATGTTTACAGAGAATCACATTACTTAAGATCATAATATTATGTGTTTTTTTTTTTGCATAGATGCTATACTCTTTTCCTTTAATTTTTTCCTCCATTTTTTCATTTATTTATTTTTTACATCCAATTTTCTAAAATAAATAAGTAACATTTTAGAATAAAAAATAAAAATTTATTTTTTTTGGTAAATAAACAATTTAAAGATAGTTTATATATGTTTGATAAATTTTAAATGATTGTATTATGGCTATGTTCTATTTACTTGAGAATGAAAGAAATGAAAGTAGAGGGAAAGGAGAAAACAATTGTTGGATGGGTTAGTTGTTCTAGCAAGGATATTTGCGGCCATGAGCAAGGTCGATCGCGGTTTCACAAGTGAGGTCGCCCATGGCTTGGCTTTGTCGCCGTGCGTGGGGTTGTGAGGGGCTTCACAAGCGAGATCGCCCATGGCCACGAGCTGCCTCTCTCATGGTCGCGATTGCTTTGTGACGTCGTGGGCTTTGATTCAGAGCTTGAGAATGGGTTCGACTAGGAAGGATAGTTCGTTACTCGTTCCATCTCATTCGGGTGGGTAAAAAAAATTACTCGAAGAATAATAATCTATAAATGGATTTATTAATCTCTAAGTCCATTATTTTACAATAGATAAACAATGTAAAGACAGTTCATCCATTCTCTCATTCACACCTCCAGTAAACAGAGTAGAAAAAAATATAAAATCTCACATTGATTGATCAGCTCATAAGATTTAAAACAACTAGATGGTAAAAAACGATTCGATCGTCTTCAACGTCCTTGTTAACTCATCCCAAGATTAATACGGAGGTTACTAGCTCAAATATAGCGATTAGTGCGTGAAGAAAACGGAGACACGATTTAAACCAACTCTAGTTAAGTCGGATACGATGGAGTTAATTATTAATTTTTAAATTATCAATTATTGTAGTGCATATCAATAACAATATATAATAAATAAATAATATATTACCCCAACTAATCATAATAGGAGTGATCGATTAGGCCAATTTTCACTAGCAAATCGAGAAATGCTCATGGTAAATGACCCATCATCGTTGCTGCTCATTTAAAAAAAAAAATCATTAATACGAAGTTAGGATTTGATTCTTAGATACGAGTTGTTATACCATTTTCATATATGCCATAATAAAAAAAATTAAAAATTAAATAGCAATCTAGTAATGATACATAATAATGGACCACTAATGATAGTCGATTTTCAAATATTTTATTTTCTTTGAAAAACTATAACAATTGACTACAACTTTCATATTAGTCAGCTATGGTTAGTCGAATTTTTTAGCAAGCATTTTATTTCCTTTAAAACCTTGAGTAATCGATGACACACTCGACTATTAGGAAAATGTCAACATTCAATGTTTGCACGTAAATAGATTGAACATTCCCAACAATCAACTACTACCAAAACCCTAAACCCTAATGGGATTTGGTTAAAATAGTTGATTGAACTTCCCATGTACTTCAAATTCCCTTCTAATTTTGGGATTTTACCATATCCGTTGATTTTTAAACATCATCAATCGACTATGTGCAAAACTCCAAACAGATTCGAGGGTTGGCTCAATCAATTGATTGATTGATATGCAAAATCTCGATCAGCTTTGAGGTTTGGCTCGACAATCGATTGCTATATCATGATAGTCGATTCTTGCCAACACTTTAGTTTGAATCGAGATTTTGCAAACTCTAAACCCCCTTAATTTCTTTTATGCATCAGTTGAATGATATAAGCATACCGGTGGGCATTTGCACTATTCTCACCATTTTAATGGTTGAGTTCACTTAACTTTGACTATCCTCATCTTTCTTTTATCTCATGCAAGTTGAACCTCATGTTTCCTGACTTCTATGTTTAGAGCATTGTCATCTTCGGATCTTCAACAGTTATGCCTCTGATCTTCTAATCTACTCGGGTTTTCTTTTCACCAAGAATCCTACTTTTGACCTCTTAGGCTTCTTTGCCTTGCATCTTGTCACTAGACCAGAGAGGACTTTCTCTTATTAAAAATCCAGCCTTTATAGCAATACTCTATTTGGCCAGCTCCACTATGCTTATCCATCTAGTAGAGAAGTCATCCTATAATGACTTCCTTGCTGATTCAACCCTTTTGGCAGCACCTCTTTTGTCTAGCTCCACAGTGCTCATCTGTCTGGCGGAGAAGTCATCGTGCAGCGATTCCCTTTTCGATTCAACCTTTTTGACAATGCTTCCTTTAGCCAACTCCATAGTGCTCATTCGTTTGGCAGATCAGAGAAGTCATCCTGCAGCGACTTCCTTACCAATTCAACCTTTTTGGCAATGCCCCTTTTGGCCAATTCCACGATGCTCATCCGTGTGGCGGAGAAGTCATACTGCAGTGATTTCCTTGTCGATTTAGCTATTTTGGTAATGCCCCTTTTGGTCAACTCCACAACAGTCATCCATTTAGCGGAGAAGTCATCTTGTAGCGGCTTCCTTACTGATTCACCCTTTTCGCCAATGCTCATTTTACCCAGCTCCACGGAGCTCAACTGTCTGGCAAAGAAGTCATCCGACAGCGATTTCGTTGCCTCCAAGAGCTTGCAGATCTTCCACTTGAGCTGCTCATTCCGCCAGGCTGAGTAGAGGTAGTAGAATTGATCGAGCTTGAATAGGGGGCTCTTTGTCCAAAAAAGGTGGATCCGCCACCTCAGCGGCCCCTGCCAGTCCGCCCCAGGACCAACACGGAGGAGGTAAATCACGGTTATGTCTGGTGTGGTGAGGCGCCTGGGGTCGAGGGAATTAATGCCAACAGACCAGGGTTTTATCCCCGTGCGCAACTGGCGACCCTCGAACCTGTGATCTCGACCAAATCGACCAGGCGGAATAGGGGGCTCTTTGTGCCTATATGGGAGGGGGACACGACTACCATGATGACCAAGTCACCACTGATCACAAATTTTCTTACATGGCATCAACAATCGAGGTTAGATCCTCCGAGATCGAATGTTGGCCGAGGGGGGCGGCGATGACACAAGGGACACAAAGGAGCGACTCAAGGGCGATCGTCCCTTGGAGGTCACTGAGAGGCGGAAGGAGAGGGGATGAGACCAAGATCGAGAGAGGGACTCTCAAACACCAACAGTTTGAATCTCAACTACGATGCACTATGAAAAGAAAGGGGATGAGATTAAGATACGGAGGGACTCTCAAACACCCATGGATTGAATCCCAACTACAATGCACTATAAGGCATTTTATGAAAAATCTTAGAAGTAAAGAAGCAATGTCACAAGTTTTCCAAACTCCGCACAATAGCCTCGTGGGCGAGTGTGAGAGGTTTTGTTTTTTGTTAATCTAAATATCTAGCTCTTTGAATCGATTAATCCTGGAGGTGATCAATTCAATTTCATGGAAGTTTCCCTCCAGCTATTAGGGTAAATCCAAAAGGTCAAGCGGTTCCTTGTCCAACAATTGACATCTCAAATTTTTCATCCCATTTGAAAAAAAATCCCAATGCTCTGTAGCTGAGAATCGAACCATGGGCGCTTAGGAATTGTTGAAGCGCCTCTACCAATGTAATGGAGTCGGGGGACAAGTGTGAGAATTTTTTTGGTAATCTAGGTATCTAACTCTTTGAACTTACTAATCCTGAAAGTGTCCAGTCTGTCCCACAAAAGTCTTTCACTAGCTACCAGAGAAATCCGGGAAGCGGTTGCATCATGCACTCGACATTGGACGTTCATTGTTCATAATTCCACTATAGGCAATTGTTTTCTGGACAAGATTCGAACTTTGATGCTCGTGGTCATCAAAGTATCTTACCATTGCATTGTGCTCCGAGGTCTGAGTGTGAAAGGTTTTTTTAGTTGACACTAAGTATCTAGTTTAAGTTGACTAATTTTGGGGGTGACCCGTCTAACTCTACGAAAATTTTTCACCGCCTCCCAGGATAAATCAAAAACTATAGGCAATTTTTTTCTGGACAAGATTCGAACCTTGATGCTTTTGGTCATCAAAGTGTCTTACCATTGTATTGTGCTCTGAGGTTGAGTGTGAAAGGTTTTTTTAGTTGATACTAAGTATCTAGTTTAAGCTGACTAATTTTGGGAGTGACCCGCTAACTCTACGAAAAATTTTCACCGCCAGGTAAATTAGAAAGCGATCGCAACGAGCGACCTATTGGCATAGCATTTTTATATCAACCATCCATTAAGAGAAATTCATCTGTTATTTCGGTGAAGCTAAGACTTGATCATTAGATGTCTGAGAAATTGAGAAGACACTCTACCACTATACCATTATCTCGGTGGCAAGTGTGAGAGGTTCTTTTTAACAAAAAGTGATTATGTTTATCCAGGTGACCCTTATAGCCCGTTCGCAAATTATGTAAAAGAAGATAAATCACGAAGTCAACTTAAGAAGTATGATAGATTCTTAATGTTGGACTAGATAACAGATGAATTTGGGATGACCAGTCCGACTCCACGGATTTATCTTAACAAGTGTGATAGATTCTTGAAGCATATTATAGTTTCTATGCCAACATTATTCAGTTTAATTGTTTCTTTCGTCTTAATTTAATTATTTATTACTTTCATTTAAAGTAAAAGAAGGAAAATCAAATGGCTTTCAATGGTATTTTAATACGTATTCAAAGCTCTAAACCTCGAACCTGACAAAAAAAAGACATTTTCTGTGCTCAAGAGAGGATTGGAGCTCAGACCTAAGCCTCTAACCTGACAAAAAGAAAAGAAAGAAGCATTTTCTTTGCTCATTAGAGGGATGAGCTTCCAATCCTCTTTCTGTGCTGAGCTGTGGCATTGACATAGAGACACTTTCCCTTTTGAACACTTTTTATTCGAGCTTTATGAATCAACTATCATAAAGCTCGAAGCAAAAGTGTTATAGGTTTAGTTACTCATCCTGCTTCAGACAGTGACGGGATTCAAACCGCATACTTTCTCAGTCCGCTTTCTTCTCTTCAAAGTTGACCAAAAGCTTCCCATCTTTTGTCTTCTTCACTGTTTCTTCCTTTCTCCTTCAACTAAACCTCCATGAATATAGTTCGACGGAGAAAGAAGTAGAAACTGACAGCTTTTTTGTAGCATTGAGAACTGAAAAGACCTGCTTTGGACATGAGATTGCTCTTTGTAGCTAGCTTATCAGATTCAGACATTTGTTTTGCTCTTCCTTTTTTTGTTTTTTCATGACAATCAACTCTGATATTATCATCATATGATGTTTTTTACATCATTCAGAAATAAAGATTTGATCTTGAGCCAAAACAGAGAAGAGATGATGGCAGGAAGTTTGCTGTCTTCTTCTTTCCCAATTTTTTTTATTGAGAATTATGTTGATTTCTGTCTGTGGAGCTACCTGAGGCTGCATATGTCCCACAGCTTCTTCCTGGCCTCGACGATCTCATCCAGGAAGTCATCGAGCTGGCCGATGATGTTTTCAGTGCCGGACCGGAGCAGGGCAAGCCACGCCTTCAGCTCCTTTACTCTCTCATGAACCTCTTGCCCACTTCCGGCCATCTCCAGGTGCTCCCCCAACTCCTCGACGCCGGTCTTCACTCGCCGGAACTCCTGCGCCTGCGCCCCTCTCCGCCTCCCGGCGCCGTCGATCTCCGCTACCACTCTCTGATGCAGCCGGGCTATCGAGGCCATGTATTCGGCCTCGAAGACGCACGTGTACTCGGCGGCGGCTGTCGTTCTGCAGCCCGGCTGCCACCAGCAGACGAGTCCCCAGAGAAGCGCCGCGAGGAGGAGGGAGCTCACGTTGCTCATCGCGTGGAGCACGCCGCGGAATCCGTTGAACCCGTTTAGCTTCGAATCCGACGGCGTCGTCTCGCCGAAGCGGAGGGACAGCGGCTCAATTCGCGTTTCAATCAGCACTCTGTTCTCCTCCTCCAGGCCCGATGCCGCTCGCCGGCAAGCAGACACCGCTCGCATTGCCTGTAATTTAACACCGTCTCATTAAAAATCCGATCTTTAACGCCCAAACGCATTAAAAATCCTATCTTCATGATACAGGGACCTGACGGAGAAGTTGAGGATTCTGGCGGCGTTCGAGAGCGGCCACCACGTCGTTCCCGGCGGCGCAGTAGTTCTCGATCCCTGCGACGCCGAGCTTGAGCACATGGCAGACCTGCCAGATGCGCGCGCTCTCATCCATGTACTCGTCGAGCCACTTCTCGCCGGGCGGCAACCGGAGCTTCTGCACCAAGCTCGTGAGCTGAAGGTGGGCGGCCCGGAGCAGGGCGACGCACCTCTGCAAGAAGTGTAACGACGTGAAGTTGCTCCCCTGCTCGAGCTCCTCCACACCATGGGCGACGAAAGCGTAGAATCCCTTCACCGACCCCGAAGCAGGCTTCATCAAGGCGACGAGAGCAGCGCGAACAGCAAACGGACAGACAGAGAAGAGGCTTGAAGTCCTTTGAAGCTCAGCCTCCGATGGCGACGACAAGATGATCGGAACCTCCTCGGTCTCCCATGCTTCCTCTCTTCCTTTGTTTTTATAGCCACTCGATTCTTGTTGAAGAGCTGTAATGGAAGGAATCCTTTGCAGAGACGGCGACGGTACTGATGGCGTTGGGGCCGGCCAAAGATCACCAAAAGTTCCCCCTCTTTTTTTTCCCCTTTCTTTCTTTCTTTCTTCTCTTTTTCCATGACACATTTACGATGTCAGTAAGGAAGACTTAGGCCATGTTTACACCTAAGGAATCTACAGGGGAGGGGACAGAGGGAAGAATCATAGCGAGAGGGCCGGGTTGAGGATGAGGGCACCAGCGACAGTAGCGACCGACGATGGTGAGCTTGTAGATGTGCAGCCCCGGAGGCGAGATCGTTCGCGTGTAGCAACGTACGATGGCAATGCACCTTCTCCTACAGGTCTCCACTTCAATTTCAGTTTCTTTAGATCTTGACCAAAACTAATGCAGTCTCTTTCACTTATATTTATTATTTTTAATAAGTTATATATATATATATATATATATATATATTATATATATATATATATATATATATATATATACACCCAAATGCTCTGCTACGGACTGTGATGTGCGAACATCTCGTGCGGACATCATTGCTAGACCGATCAGGCCCTTGCCTGATCGGTCTGGCCCCCATGGTCGCGCACACAGTCCGCACGAGACGATCCGCAGGAGAGAATTTTTTAATATATATATATATATATAACTAAGTGTAACAACGGTGACTTTTAGGCTAATTTATGATTATCCTCATATTACATTACACGAAAGATTTTCCCTTGGAATGTCCTAATTTCAAGCATGCGGACCACGCGTTGCGGATCCATGCGCGATGCAACTTGAGGCGTCTCGAATCAATTATTTTTTAAAAAAAAACTCAAACTGAGGTATCTTTCTTTTTTTTTTAAATCAATATTTTCTCTCATAAATCCTAAATGCATATAATATATCCTATTACCATTTTTTTTATATTAAACACTATAATCCAAGAGGAAGACTAAACCCTAAAGAAAAATTTTATTACTTAAACCCACTATAATTGAACCCTTAAATCCTAAAATTTTAAACGCTAAATACTTATAATATACCCCATGAACATCTAATTTTTTTTTTATTTTGAACACTCTAATTGATGAGAGAAGACTGAACTCTAGAGGAAAAATCTTATTAGCTTAAATCTGCTATAATCGAACTCCTAAATCTTAAAATTTTATACTAAATATACCTCCAAAAAAATTTAAAAAAATAAAAAAAATAAAGATTCTGCGCTTGGATTAATCCAAGGCACCTTAAATTGATCCAATCAAGGTGCCTTGAGTTGGCACGGGCATGCAAAAAGCTCATCCTCAACGGTGTGTCTATATATATATATATATATATTTTGAACTAAATTCTTATAAATCTTACGTACTCTTATAAGGTTAAGAGTGAATTGTCATAAAATTTCTAATGTCAAACTCAATTTCTTTCTCTATCTCTACATAAAAAAAATTATTCTCACTCCTTATATATAAATTTTTCTTTACTTTTAATTTTCTAATACACTCTGATTTACCTAATTATCTTTTTTTAGATATAAAAAGTCTAATGAAGTATAATTTATCCTAAATTTAATATCATTTAACTAAAATCACTCAATCTATTTAACCTAACCCAATCGATTGGTATGAGTTCTTAATTGATTGATAGGGAGGAAAATATCGTGCTCAATTGGATAAAAATATATTCGATTATAGTTAAATAGTACTGAATTTAAGGAAATTATCTCCTTTTTAGTTTTTTTTACCTATAAAAAATAATGAGGATTTCTGTTCCTTCACGACAAGTATTGAAAAAAAGTAGTACTTAATTTGATAGTAAATATAGTAAATTCTAGTTTAAATGTATTGAATTTAGGAGATATTATACCTCCTTTAACTTTTTGTACTTATAAAAAATATGAATAATTAGGTAATTCGATATGTATTAGGGAGTTCAAAGGAAATTAAAATAAATAAAAATTTACATATATGAAATGAAAATAATTTTTTTTTTGACACATGAATTCAGAAGGAAGTTTAATTTGGTGCTAATGAGTTTAGAACAATTTACCTATATATAATCCAATAATAAATTAAATCAATTTTTATCCAAATGAGCTAAAAATTAATAATAAAGATTACTATAAGTTATAAGTTACAAAATGGTAATGCCTCAATTATATAGATACAATCATTTGAATTTTTAAAATATTGTAAAATCCCAAGTGCTCCGAGTGAGTGAGGAATCATGTTCCTCATGATTACGATTCACCTTATTGACATAATTAACATAAAAAATTATCAGTCGAATTAGCATACGTTACTAAATGGTAAGCTTGAATGTTTTTTTTTACTTCTTCTTCTTTCTTTTTATACAAAGTGAGCGAGGAATCATGTCCCTCATCAATAACATGGTTTACAAAGGATCAATTCAACATCCAAAGATGATTTATTTTTGTCTTATAAAATTCTTTGGCATCCAAAAGGCTCTCTTTCTCCCTCACCCTCATTACTTGAATACTTTTGATTTCGAACTTTTGAAAAGAATGCAATATTTTTGCTGCAAGCTTCACCTTCAATGTAGTATACTATTTCACAAAGCCCCAATTTTTTTGTTGTTTGTAAATTTAAGGGGGTCCCTTCAAGTTGCATTAATATTGTAAATGAATGCACTTAGTGGTTGTAAGACTTAGGAAATTAATTAAGAATGTAATGTTAAGCTTTTCATGTCACATTGGGAAGGGAGGGATAATGATCATCTCCATAAGCTAAATCTTATGGTGTGCTCTATGATGCACTAACACATGGGAACATGTCAAAACTTAGGATGAAAGCCTTTGAATTTTGTACTTGCTCTATGGGTTTTCTCCGTGGCTAATATGAAACTCGATCGGTGGTTTTTAAATCTATGGATGGACCACCTAACGGCATGGAAGATAGGACACGAGTTTTATTGGGCATCTCCATTGGTGGAAGAAGCGATGTAATCGAATGTACGATTTGATGTTGATAAAAGTTTAATGTTAAATTTTATTGTGATCTAACGGGTTAATCAAGTGTGTAGATAACTCAATCAAGAAAGTCATAATAGGTCAAACTGAATGAATACTAGACAAGTGAAATCCCTATCTAGTGGGTTAGTAATCCCGGCCTAGTTCACGTGTAGCTTGGCCGGCCGGCTTGGTGCCACGTCAAGATTGGGCCAGGACCGGGGTCCCCGACATCCAGGTGAACCGAGTGGCCCGGGTGAGTAGTCGGACCGATATAGCCCGGCCTGACCCGGCCTACTCGAGGACATCGAGAGGCCGACCCTGACCCAGGTACACACAGCGTTAATGAAGGCCCAATTGACGAGCCGAAGAATGCCCGACACGAGGAGTTCCCGAGCCGGGGAATTCCCGAACCCCCAACCGCCCGACTGGGCTAGGTCGGGTGGGTCGATTCCGAGCACCCCCTGAATCGGTCATAATGGTCGTAGGGCCAGAGTCCACTCGGTGCCGCCGATCGGTGCTCCCATGCAAAATTTGTCGCAACCCTCAGGAACATCAACCTTCTGACACAACATTAACAAGGATGGTATGGAGTCGGCGCAGGCCTGACACCATTCGTGCTCGAATCGCAAGCATCTCGCTGACACGATGATCCTCCTGTCATACCCTCGTACTCCATACCACGATCACCTACGCTTGTGTCAGACCGAGTGGCGCCGAACGACGCCCACCAGCGGGCTGACAACGCCCCTTGCCTTATTCCAGTCTGTGACACCTTACCCTACCACCGTATGCTGCACCTTACCCTATCCTCGTATACGACAAAGGGTGGCAGGCCAGGCAGAAGCTGTCAGCTCCCTCGACTATATAAGTCACTCCGCTCTCCGCTTCGCAAGTACACGCACGATAGCTTTCATCCACTGTTCATTTGCTTCACTTTGTACTTGTGGATACTGACTTGACCGTCGGAGGGCCTTGCCGGGGACTTTTCCTGACGGATTTGATAATGGTCATTTTCTCGCAGGTCGGAGCCAACATCAGTGGTTCTCGGGGGACTACTCTGCTCTTGGGAGTCCACCTCACTCTGCGACAGGATCAAATTTGGCGCTAGAAGAAGGGACTTTCTGCCTGATCGAGAGTGCACAATGGAAGATCCCAACCGAGTAACAGTGACAGTCACTCCCGAGGAGTACGAGCTCTTGTCGGCTGCTCGAGCCCAGAAGACCCCGCAGAGGCTGGGGCAAGTTAGCAGCCCGGCAATGCGACTTCCTGAGCCTTCGGCACTGGGCCACTCAGGGGGTCGGGGGCATTTTACCCGACCGGAAGGAGGGTCGGTTCCTTTCCCCGCCGCTTTTTACAGAGCCCGGAATGACGAGGCTCACTCGACTCCCGCGGAGGCGTCTGCCTCCAGCCAGATGCACCGACTACGACTGGACAAGAGGAAGGCCCTAGCAGACCCGACCCCACCTTCCCTGGTACGCTGCCCCTTCTCCCAGCATATCCTCGAGGACCCCGTCCCCAAGCACCTCCAGATCTTCATCATACCGGAGTATGCTGGAACGACCGACCCCGAGGAGTATCTAATGAAGTTTGAGAGTGCGGCCCTGCTGCACCAATATCCCGAGGGCGTGAAATGTCGAGCCTTCCTAACGACACTCTCGGGACTAGCTCAAAGGTGGTTCGACCGGTTCCCAACGGGTCCGAGTCGAGCTTTGAGGAACTTAGGAGGATATTCCTCCAACACTTCGCCAGCAGTCAGTGACATCATAAGACGAGCCTCAACCTGTTCGTCTTGAAGCAAGGCCTAAAGGAGTCACTCCGGGCCTACATCAAGAGATTCAACGGAGTGGCACTAGATGTGCCGACCGCGACACCCGAGGTGTTGATCAGTGCCTTCTCCCAAGGGCCACAGGAGGGAGACTTCTTTCGCTCGCTGATCCGGAAGCCGCCGAAGGACTTCGACAGCCTGTTAGGGAAGGTTGTCAAATACATCAACGTGGAGGAAGCACAAGCCGCTCGAAAGAAGGAGACGGTTATCATGCCAACCCCGAGCCCCGCTCAAAGAAACCGATCCCCGGGCGGGCCCATTCGCAGCCCTAGGGGAGCAATCGACTGAGCGGGAATGGAGCGTAGGCACGTGCAACGGTGGCCCAGGGGTGCTGCTGACCCGCTGGAAACCCTACTCCGCGTTCCATCAGAGCAACACACACAACACGGAGGAGTGCCGACAGGCTGGTTGAGGTCGGGCTCCTGCCACGCGAGGACGAGGGCGTCAGGCCTTCCCGGGATGTGGATCAGGTCGGGGAGGTCTGGCAACCGCCCCAGCAGCCAGGTGTTAGATCGTTGTCGTATGCTAGAGGGGGGTGAATAGCAATTCTTCGGTTTCTTTCTCTACAAAGGGGTTAGCACAATACAAATATACAATGAACAATAAGAAAGCAATGCTAACAAGAAGAGTTTACTTGGTATCCACCCCTAAAGGTGACTAATCCAAGAATCCTTCAGTGGATCACTCCCCGGATAATCTCCGTCTAGCCCTTGTCGCTCCTTGTGGGTGGGGAAACCTCGCCACAACACCTCGACAATATCCGAGCACTTAGACTACTATTTGGCTCTTAACCGAAGCCAAATTCGTCAAACCTTTCAGCCAACACGAAGTCCTCTTAAATAGGACTAAGGCTAAAACCCTTGCCACCAGCCGACTGCTTCCAGGGCAGTCGACTGGTGCCAGCCAAACAGCAGTCCAACGGCTCGCTATAACGGCTAGTTTTTGACTTTACCAGTCAACTGCTCCCAGGGCAGTCGACTGGTCCCCAGGCGTAAACTTTCTGTGAGTTTTATCAGTCGACTGCTCCCCAGGACAGTCGACTGGTCCACTCACATACCTAGGGTTTCCCTTCCTGAGTACACTTCTCTCAGCTCTCGAACCCTAAGATTTCCCAAGTACAGTCACACAACACTCGTACCCTCATGACTCAACAGACTCCTTATCAGCAGCCTCGACTATTGCCTTCGCGCCCTCTTCATCTTCTGCTCCCGTCCCTCGGATGCACACAAGCCTCCAGCTTGTCTCTATGCCATCCTTTACGCATGCCTCAAAGTCCGCGCCCCTCAGCTCATCATCCCTGTTATACCAAGGTGCCTCGGGTGCACACAAGCCTCCATCTTGTCTCCATGCCACCCTTCACCGTACCGAGGCCGTCCAGCCAAGCCAATATGTGTAACCTGCACATCCTGCACACTCACATACACATATCTAATACACAAGGGTAAACCTAACTTAAACCCTTTGCCCAAACATCAAAACTCATGGTCACTCCGGACCACAGATTGCCTCAACAATCTCCCCCTTTTTGATGTTTGACAATACGTTTAAGTTAGGGAAAACAAATAGTAGTAAATAGCAATAAACAATGCTAAAACAATCATTTTGGACTTACGTTGCCGAGACTCCCCCTTGGACTTACACCGCCAATGCATATGCATATGCAACCATGTATGGATCCTATCCCAAGTCATCCCACACCTAACCCTCCAAGTTAGGACTTTTTACCAAAATGGGCTTTTTAAAGCTTCTCCAAAGCTCCCCCTACATTGGACTTACAAAGACTTTTTAAGAACCTCTCCCAGGTTCCCCTTACGCCAAGAATGGAGCAACCATGCTCCCCTTCTTCTAAGCTCCCCCTAAACCTAGGGTTTCTTGCAAAGGTGTGTTTGGTTTCCCAAATTAAACCCAACACTTCTCCCCCTTTTCTAACATCAAAAAGACTCCAATAATATCCCAATTATTGGATCATTTAATCCCTAATGATCATAAACACTGTGTACTAGCTCCCCATACACTTGTTTTATATCATTTGGACTACTTCCCAGCTACTGATACACAAATCAGCCTTTACCAGTCGATTGCCCCCAGGGCAATCGACTGATACTCTGAAAATCATTTTTTAGCATTTCTGACTCCGAATTCAGAAATGTATAACTAATTCCACAAATCTCCAAAAATTTCCAAATTTCGTGGAGAAGTTTGTGGTATCCATACCTACTTGGAAAAATACATTCAACCATGTATCTATCACCATTCCCAAGTTTGACACAAAACCCAACATTTCCTATGAAAATTAAGGCAAACAAGAGGCAACCTCCCCCTACCTATGTTTTCTCCAATTTTCAATTTAACAAGGTTAAGTTATACCTAACTTAACACCATAACACCAGTTAACTTCTACCCAACTTAACACTCAAGTTCTTCCTCCTTTGACACCATCAATGATTGCCCCAAACAACCTTACCCCTAAGCCATAAAGAACTTAACAAAACCCGGAAAAACCTAAAGATTTGCAAGCACATTTGCTAGAATAACCCTATCCTAGAAAAATATATTTCCATAAGAATACAAATGTGCTTGACTTTTGGTACATCCTTTATTGTCCTAAAAGTTTGGCATTTGGTATCAACTTTCAAATCCATCTATAATTCCATGTGTTTGCCAAGGCTAACTATTATAATTTGACACATGAAATTGTCTTCAATTCTCCCCTTTTCCTTAGGTATTCTTAATATGATCAAATCCTCTTCTTCTTATCTGTTAACCCTAGATAAATATGTACTTATCAATCTTCCTTGACTTCCATGATATCCATACCATTAAATTATAAGGCAAACCTTTATTCAAGGAGAATAAACAAGGATTTTAATTTTAAGGTCATATCCTATCATCCTATATGCCATTTCTCTTCATACCCATGGATCAGTCGACTGCCCCCACAGCAGTCGACTGCCAAAACAAACAGAATGTTTTCTGGGTAAGATCAGTCGACTGCCCTCCAGGGCAGTCGACTGATACCTGAATTTCAGGTTTTCAGCCCACTTTCAGAAATGTCTACTTAATTCTACAAATCTCCAAAAAATCTGAAATTTCGTAGAGAGATTTGTGGAGCCTATTTCTATTGGGAAAATATGTTTCCAAACAAATGTACTCCAAATCCCAAGATTGGCACGAAACTTAACTTCTCCTAAATTGTATCATTTAAGCTTCTCCAAAAGTCCTAATTTTGACTTCTCCTCAATGTATCATCTCATACTTGATCATAATACATTTTTAGCACTGAATTATATGGTATTTACCCATTAAACCCTAATTTTATCCAATATAATCGTATTTTCACCTTTTTCTCCATAATTCTCCTTTTAATGTGCCAATTCTCTAGGATTAAGACTTACCCTAGTCTTCCAATCCTTTTGGCACATTTCCTAATTCACCTAGACTTTCTAGAGAAACCATCTCTTAGATTCATTTACCATGGACCCCAAAGGCTCCTAGAGCTCCCCCTTGAGCTCTTAGCCCTAGTCACCTCCCTAGGTGACTCAATCCACACTAGACCACACCGGTGTGCCCCCGGTGACTCTTGGCCTACAAAATGAACCCTCTTAACCTTAGACACTTGTCTTTGGTTAGGTCATTCTCTTTCCCTTTGAATGACACCCCCTTGCCATCCTTGGACTTCTCCTTCTTGCCATAATCATATACTTTCCCAGCATATTTCTTTCCCTTGGCATTGGAGACCTTAGACCGGTAGCCCAATCCCGATCTATTATAGTTGGGTTTTATACTACCCAACACCATGTCTAAACCCTTTGATCCAACCGTGAATCTTTCTAGGGTCTTTTCCAATGTATCAAGCCTTGCCCTCAAGGCTTGATTTTCCTTTTCTAGACTCCTAAACCTAGAGTCCATATGTCCACTTTGGACATTCCTAGACATACTTGCCATTCTAGGCATATGTCTCCCTTCTTGGGATTTATGCCTTGATTATTAGGTACAACGGTCTTGGGTTTTTCATGATGCATACTTTTCTTAGGGTTTTGATCTACTTTGTTAACCCTACTCCTATCATTGTATTTAAACCCATGATTGTGCACAAGTAAGTAATTTTCATTAATCCTAGCATGCATGGAGGAATAATTAACACTATTTTTAATATGCATGGAGGAACTCAACTTTGAATTACATTTTAACTTAAGGTTAGGAATTACCTCCCTTACTTTTGGAGCTCCTCCTTGTTGTAAACTTCTTTTCTTTCTCTCCTCCTTCTCCCATCTTCTTAGATGCTCCATTTTCTTGAACTTTCCACTCCTTGGGCATTTTGTGTGGTAGTGTCCTAGCTCACCACATGTAAAATATCTAATTTTCTTCCTTTTCTCTTGAACTTCTTCATTCCTACACCCTATGTTAGATTTAAAAAGAATTGAAGTGGGTTTAGGGACTACCTTCTTTTTCTTACCATTTGGACACTTGTCCTTGTAGTGTCCCTTTTCATTGTACCCAAAAGCATATGATATGATCCTTGGTCTTTGCTTTGGTGGAGGTTGAGCTCCTTCTTGTTCTTGTATGGAAGTGGGTCTCTCCTCCCCCTCAATTCTTGAGATTGATACTTCCTCTTCTTCTCTTGAGGAGGTTGATGATCTTTCACTTAATTCCTCCCCTTTACTTGAAGAAATTGACACTTCCTTTTCTTTTTTTTCTTCTTGATCCATTTAACTTTTCTCCTTTGGCTCTTGAGCTTGTGTAGGATTTTCATGATATTCTACCAACTTGGTCCATAATTCATATGCATTTTCATATTTACCTATACCACTCAAAATATTGTTAGGCAAAATATTAACTAATATTTCAATTACCTTCTTATTCGCTTTTGATTGATCTTGTTGCTCTTGATTCCAATATCTAGGCCTAAGCTTCTTCCCGTGCTTATCCTTCGGAATTTCAAATGGTTCTTCAAGAGCAATCCTAAGGTTCCACTCTATTTCGAACCATGTTTCTATCCTTGTCTTCCAATATCCGAAATCTTCATGGTCATAGGGGGGTGGAGTGTAGATGTCATCTCCTAGCTTATCTTCCATCGTTTTTCCTCTAGCTTTCTTGCTCCCTCGGTGGTTAGTCCAATAAGAGCAGTCCTTCGCTCTGATACCACTTGTTAGATCGTTGTCGTATGCTAGAGGGGGGGTGAATAGTGTTGATGCAGTCTGACCCTGATTGTTGTTTTGGTGTTGACACCGATTTTAGTTTTGGTTGATGAGATGATTATGATTAAGTCCTGGTCGGGGACTGGGCTTTGGATGAATGTAAAAAGTCCTAGCTTAGAGGGCTAAGTGTGAAAAGTCCTAGCTTGGAGGGCTAGGTGTGAAAAGTCCTAGCTTGGAGGGCTAGGTATGTAAAAAGTCCTAGCTTGGAGGGCTAGGTGTGAAAAGTTCTAACTTGGAGGGTTAGGTGTGGAAAAGTTCTAGCTTGGAGGGCTAGGTGTGAAAATTCCTAACTCGGAGGGTTAGGTGATTGGAAATCCCAATGAGTAAAGCTGGGTCCAGGTTGACTGAAGTCCCGGTGAGTGAAGCTGGGCATGGAGTCTTGGTCCGGGGGACTGAGCACGAGTCAGAGAAGGCTGGGAGCCCGTTCTCTTGACTTAGAGTGGATTTGACCTTGCCTGGATCGGTCTGGTGACCGATCAGGGAAGTTGGCACGGAGTTCCCGCGTGGATCAGTCTGGTGACCGATCCAGCTATGTCTGATCGGTCTGGTGACCGATCAGGGAGAGAACAAAAACTTTCCTGTTAGGCTCCTGATCGGTCTGGTGATCGATCTGGGATACTGTTCAGATCGTTCTGGTGAACAATCAAGTGTCGCGAACTCCTCCTTATAATCAATCAGGCTGGAGCCTGATCGGTCGGAGAGCTTACTGATCGGTCTGCTGACCGATCAGGGACGGCCTGATCGGTCTGGTGACTGATCAGGGAGAGAACAGAAAGGTTTGGGTTGACTCCTGTTCGGCTCTTGATCGGTCTGGTGACCGATCTGGGATACTGTTCAGATCGTTCTGGTGAACGATCAAGTGTCGCGGACTCCTCCTTATAACCGATCAAGCTGGAGCCTGATCGGTCGGAGAGCTTCCTGATCGGTCGGCTGACCGATCAGGGCATAGCCTGATCGGTCTGGTGACCGATCAGGCCCTTGTGGTTGCGAGAGCTGGGAATCCCAGCAAAGCTGTGGATCAGTCCGGTGACCGATCACTTTAATTCAAACGCGCTGTTAGACGCTCTGATCACGTCTGATCGTATCTGCTTTCTCTGCTCTTAACTTCTGATTGTTTGATTCTCTGTTGATTTGCTGCCCTAATGAGCTGCTATGTGTGTAGGTGACTCAGGGATCATCCAAGGGGAGTCAAACGAAAGCTTACGCTACAACAGGTTTGGCTGTTTGCTTCCGTAGGTTGTAACGTCCTCTGGCGTGAGCTGCAACGGTTGAGGAGCTGATGACCTGGGGCTTGACTGGAGGGGATTCAGTGAGTCCAGAGGAGGTCAGGGGTAGCTGGCTGTTGCAGGTGAGCAGCTGGGAGCTGCTGTAGAGGAGCGTGTGACCTGGCGATGGAAGCAGGATAAGCCGTGGAGTGGAGAAGGAGCTGAAAAGTTCTCCACATCGATAGCTTTGCTCAATCATCTGTGTGCACTACTGTGAATCACTTGAAGCGATCTCCTGCGAAGCTGTAACCTTGAGTCTGTGGAGGGAGTCGTGAGTGGATCAGCAAGCAAACGAAGAGCTGGGAGCTCTTGCGTTGGTAGCGCTATGCTGTGCTCGGTGACCTGCTCTCTCATTTCTCATCCTTGTGGTTTGCTAGCGATCTGTAAGATCTTTCTTGTTGTCTCTGTGCTTAATTTATGATACATTTGAGACCATTTGTGTGGAGAGGTTTCTCCACCAAGAAGGAGGATTTGATATCCGGATTTCCGGGGCTTGATCTGCCGACGATCAAGAGATCGCCCACCTCACGGGCACGCCAAGGAGTAGGGACAAGTTATCCCCGAACCTTGTATATCCTTGCGTTAGAGTTTTTGCTTGTTACTTAGTTTCTGCACTTAGTGTCTGCATTTGTTTTGCTTCCGCTACCTAACCTCTGAATTGCAGAGAAAATATAAAAACTGCTAAGTTTCAAGTGTCTGGCTACATTCACCCCCCCCCCTCTCTAGCCATCCAAGCACCAACAAGTGGTATCAGAGCTTGGGGCTCTATTCAAGCGGCTTAACATCCGAGAGCTATCAACAATGACTTTGAGAGAATGTTTTAGCACCACTCGACCTCCCTTCTTCGATGGATCAGATTTTCAATATTGGAGGTCTCGCATGGAGTACTACCTCAAGACCGACATCGGAATGTGGTTCTCCGTGAAGGAAGGCTTCACCCCTCCAAGAGACGCGGAGGGAAAAGAGTTGGAGTCTTCACGGTGGTCGGCTGAGCAAACACGAAAAGGAGAAGCCGATGCGAAGGCGGTGGTGTCTTTGCAATGTGGAATGAACAAAGATCAATTAATCAAGGTTGGTCCCTTTACAAGTGCAAAGGATTTGTGGAATAAACTCATCGAACTCCATGAGGGTACCCGAGATTCAAGAATAGCCAAGAGGGACTTGTTCCTCAACCAACTACAAAATCTCTCCATGAAGGAGAGTGAAATGGTAAGTGAGCTTCATAGTAGATTCAAGGAAGTCCTCAACGGTCTTCATTCTATTGATGAAAAGGTCGAAAACCGCGACCTTGTGAGGTATGTGTTAAAAGCTTTTCCAAGGAATGCCTTGTGGTCATCCATGGTGGATGTCTACAAGGTTTCCAAGGACTTATCAATTGTTAAATTGGATGATTTATTTTGTGAAATGGAGCTTCATGAAA
Source organism: Boesenbergia rotunda (assembly GCA_024364735.1). Lineage (NCBI taxonomy): Eukaryota > Viridiplantae > Streptophyta > Magnoliopsida > Zingiberales > Zingiberaceae > Boesenbergia > Boesenbergia rotunda. The sequence continues at coordinate 25,429 of JAGFNQ010002190.1, read as the reverse complement.
TGGCTAACAAAGGCCCCAAGGAGAAGGGAATTGCCTTAGTTGCAGGGGAAAAGACCAACAAGAAGAAGAAGGAGAAGGAGGTTTATTCATCTTCATCCGAATCCGAGTCCGAGTCCGAGGAAGATGGCAGCGGGTCTTCTTCCTCCTAGATGTCCAACTTTGTTAGAAGGATGATGAGAAAGAGTCAGCGCTTCAAGGGTAAAGGTAACCCTAGTGAAGTTAAGATTGATAAGTCTAATATTATTTGGTATGAGTGTAGCAAGAAAGGGCACTTCAAGAAGGACTGCCCAAAGCTCAAGAAGAAGGAGGATAAATCAAAGAAGAAGAAGAAGACCTTGAAGGCCACATGGGATAAATCCTCCTCTAGTTCATCCGAAGAAGAGAAGGAGGAGAAGAGTACACGCCATGTAGCACTCATGACTCTTGAAGGAGAAGAGAGCAGTGATGAATCCACCGACTCCTCAAACGCGGCTTTATCATCTTCGGATGATGAAGAGGTAATCTATCCCGAATTGGACAAATGCTATAGAACCATTGCATGTTTAACCGATTTATTGAAAAAGTCTAAAGTAAAGATTAAATCATTGAAAATTGAAGTTGAACAATTGAAATCCTCTAGGGTTCAGGATGTTGATGATTTGCATGTTGAAATGTTAGAGGATGAAAATAAATCATTGAAGAGTGAAGTTGGAGGCTCAAGAGTGTTCTTGAGAAATTCTCAACAAGCTCAAAGACCTTAGATATGATTCTAAATGCACAAAGGGTTGTCTATAATAGGGTCGGTATTGGTTACCGACCCAAAGAACCATCATTTGTTTCCTTAATGTCTAGGACTGATGTTAGACAATTTAAGACTCCTAGGGTTCAAAGGAAAGTAGTCAAGGCATGAGTGCCTAAGTCTTGCATAGTAGGTGTTGGGACTGGGTGCATGTTGACATGGATGCGGGTTCGTAATTTTAAAAAATTAATTACGTGCAGCGAAAGGTTTAGCATAAATAATTTCTCAAATTATTTAACCACACAACTAAGCATGCAATTTTATCTTGTGTAGACATGATCATATATTTAAAAATTTTGCAGAAACGTAAACTAATTTACGTATTACCTCGCGTAACTCGAAGGAAGGGACGAGATCCAACCATAAGCGTCCCTTGGAAGCTCCGCCTCTATTCGCGTCCACGCCGAGTATCTTTGGGATGACTTCGCAAAGCCACGAGTTTCATGTTCTCGAGAACTACTAGATTCTCCGAGAACGCGACGAGAAAAACCAAGAGAGAAGTCAGAAGACTAACCACAAAAGGATGGCCGGAATCAAAATTCCGGCGAAGCAAAAGAAGAGGCTTGCGACAAAAAGATCCTTGCGGCAAACTCTAATTCCGGCAGCACCTTCTTCCGGCCAAGAGATGGCCGGAGCTTCCTTCTCCGGCAGCAGGTGGTGGTCGTCAGGGAAAGGGCAGGGGCGGCCGGCTGGTGCTGCTTCTTGGGGCTGGTTGGCGCACGGCAAGAAGGGGAGAAGAGAAGGAGAGAAAGAGAGGGAGAGAGTCTATGCCTTCATCTCTTTTTTTTTTACACCCAAGTCTTGCCTTGGGTCCTTTATATAGTGGCCTCTCAACCATCAAGCCTCTCAAATATGGAATAACTTATTCCATCATGCCAAGTTTGATTTTATATCATGGTTAAAATCATATTTTAATTCATGATAAAAAATCAATCAAGTCTCTTCTCTCCTATGGAATAAATTTCCTTATCATGGTAAATCAATCCATGATTGATTTTATAAAATAAACCAATCCATGGTTCATTTTAATTTCCATGAAAAATAAACCAAACCTTGGTTTATTATATAAAAATTTATATCATCCATAATTTTATAAAACAAACCACAGTTGGTTTATTTTATAAATTGAACCAAAAACTTGGTTCTGTCCCTTTGTTGTGGTCGGCCAAGCAAAGAGGATGGAGGCCCTCTTTGGCCGGCCCATCCAAGCTAAGCCCCAATGAATTAAACTTATTTAATTCATCTATTAAGTCTTCAAAAGACTTAGCCATTTTCCGCTTCCGATGCGTCTCTGAAAAATTCAGATTCGACTTATCGTTTGGCTCAACCAAACTTAATCTCTCTTGATTGAAAAATCCAATTTTCAACTCGTTTTAAATCCCTCGGATTACTCGTAGTGCGTGTGACTAAATAGGCTTTCGATTTATGTTGGCCGTCTATAATTAATCAATTATAGAATGATCATGAGTGACACCTAGTAGTACATCATGATCCCCAATTAATCGAAAGATCAACGGTTGACCTCAGAAACAATTCTGAAACCCTTCAGCAGCTATAATGAATAATGCCCCATTCCATTCACCATCTTATACCCACTTGGTTCAGGACATGGTCTATGTGTGTTAGTCCCCACTAGGCTAACTACGTAACACCTAGCCCAAGTAACGTTTTCTCGTCCTACGGATTCTAATTACTCTAATGTATTTAAGAGATTCATACTCTGAACATGTCATGCTCTGGCCAGAGGCTTCGAGTAACAATCCGATGATAGGCCTCGGGTATACATCTCCTCGCAAGGAGTGGTGAATCCTTTGTAGGTTGTTCAAACATCTTCGGGCACTTCGGCTTATACCCAATCATCCTGGGTCCACATCTCCTTGGAGATGCTTGCTTAAGATATCAAAGTATAAGTCTCCATGACCAAGATGACTTGAACACCGCAAGTCAAAGGAACATCGCACTTAAGCTGCAGTAAGAACTTCACTGACATATCTATATGTAGACTACCATATGAAGTTTTACAACCAGTCACTCCAATGAACTAGTTCCCTTAACTAGCATTCATGTTTATCTCCGGACATCTCAATGTCACCAGCCAGTGAGAATCAGCTAATTAGAGAATAACCCATGCTAGTCTCAATAGAATTGATAGTGTTCGTATTTATCAATTCATCGACTAGGGACAATTTCAATACTTCACAATTACACATGTAGAGATAATCACTAGTTGTGAATTCATCATAAATTCTCTCATGCTGTGAATTGTATTGCGGGCATTCAGTAAATGAGTTTAAGATCTCAATCAAATACACAAACATGTATACTCAAATAGTGAATATTCATTTATTAAAATAAATGATTACAATCATAAGGCGATTGCCTTAGGACACTTCTCTCATATCACTAACAAACTCCCACTTGGCCTAATGCCAATCGCTACGGTACCCAATACCACAGGCTCTAACATGACCCTCAAACTTGCTTTGAGGCAAGATCTTAGTTAAAGGATCCGCTAAATTCCTTTCAGTGGGAATTTTCTCAATTTGTATATCATTCCTACTTATAATCTCTCTGATCAAATGATAGCGGCGAAGCACATGTTTGGATCGCTGATGAGACCTTGGTTCCTTTGCTTGTGCAATAGCTCCATTGTTGTCACAGTAAACCGGTATTGCTTCATTAATGGTTGGAACCACACCAAGTTCTGAGACAAACATTTTGATCAAGACTGCTTCCTTTGCTGCTTTCGAAGCTGCAATATATTCCGCTTCCGTGGTAGAATCCGCTACGGTGTCTTGCTTGGAACTCTTCCAACTTATTGCGCCTCCATTCAAAATAAATACGTATCCGGACTAAGATTTGGAGTCATCCTTATCTGTCTGGAAACTAGCATCTGTATACCCACGTATTACCATATCACCTTCTCCATATATTAGGAACACATCCTTAGTGTTTCTTAAGTACTTGAGGATTGTCTTGACAGCCGCCCAATGATCCATTCCTGGATCAAAATGGTATCTGCTTGTGACGTTAAGAGCATACGATACATCGGGCCTAGTACATAACATAGCATACATGATAGATCCTATCGCGGATGCATAAGGAATCTTATTCATGCAAATCCTCTTGTCTTCTGTGCGCGGACACATAGACTTCGAAAGGTTGATCCCATGCCTGATGGGAAGGTAACCTTCTTGGATTCCGACATGCTAAACCTTTCTAGCACTCGGTCTATATATGTAGACTGCGAAAGACCAAGCAACCGTTTTGATCTATCTCTATAGATTCTAATCCCAAGGATATAGGTTGCTTCTCCCAGGTCTTTCATGGAGAAAGTTTTGGATAACCAAATTTTAACTGACTGTAAGACTGATATATTGTTTCCTATAAGTAATATGTCATCGACATATAACACTAGGAATACGACTACATTCCCACTAACCTTCTTGTACACACAAGGTTCGTCAGGATTTTGTGAGAAATCAAACTCTTTGATTGTCTCATCAAAACGGATGTTCCAGCTCCTGGATGCTTGCTTTAGTCCATATATGGATCGTCAAAGCTTGCATACTTTGGTTTTATTAACCCATGTGAAACCTTCAGGTTGTATCATTTATACATCCTCAAGCAGGTTTTCATTAAGGAAAGTTGTTTTCACATCCATTTGCCATATCTCATAATCATAATGAGCTGCTATGACCAGGAGCATCCGAATGGATTTAAGCATAGCTACTGGCGAATAGGTTTCGTCATAATCAATTCCTTGTTTCTGACGATATCCTTTTGCCACTAATCTAGCCTTAAAGGTAACAACATTACCTTCCATGTCGGTTTTCTTCTTGAAAACCCACTTGCACCCTATGGGCTTAATCCCTTCAGGTGGGTTAACCAAGTCCCATACTTGATTTTTGTACATAGAATCCATTTCCGACTTCATGGCTTCAAGCCATTTATCCCTTTCTGAATTTTTCAGAACATCTTCATAACTGATAAGTTCGTCATCGTTAATGAGTAACACGTCATTCGATTCACTTATGAGAAATCCGTATCTCTCTGGAATATTGCGTGTCCTATCAGACCTACGAAGAAGTGGTGTTATTTTAGGTTCAACTGATAGCTCATCATTATGAGTTATTGGTTGTGGGTCTAGACTAGGTGTCTCTATAATGTCTATTGGAGTTTCTTGAACTTCTTCAAGTTCAATGCTACTCCCACTATTTTTTTGTAAAAGAAATTCTTTTTCTAGAAATACAGCATGCCTTGAAACAAACACCTTTTGTTCCAAGGGATGATAGAATTGGTAACCTTTCGTTTCCTTAGGGTATCCAATAAATAGACATTTATCAGACTTAGCATCCAATTTGTCTGATACAATCCGCTTTACATAAGCAGGACAACCCCATATCTTTAGGTGAGATAAATGAGGTTTCTTACTATTCCACGTCTCATATGGAGTAGTAGAGACTACCTTGGTCGGGACTCTGTTTAGTAAGTAAACAGCTGTCTTAAGCGCATAACCCCAAAAGGATTTTGGAAGAGTTGTATGATTCATCATAGATCTAACTATGTCCATCAAGGTTTGGTTACGCCTCGCAGATACACCATTATGTTGTGGTGTATATGGTGGAGTCCATTGAGACACTATCCCATTGTCCCTAAGATAATCTTGAAACTCTTGACTTAAGTATTCACCACCCCGATCGAATCGAAGTATCTTAATACTTTTGCCAAGCTATTTCTCTACTTCACTTCTGAACTCTTTGAATTTCTCAAAAGCTTCAGATTTGTGTTTCATTAAGAACACATACCCGAATCGTGAGTGATCATCGATAAAGGTAATGAAGTAGCTATAGCCTCCTTGTGCAAGAGTTGACATTGGTCCACATACATCAGTATGCATTAGACCAAGCAATTTTCCCACTGGTTTACCTTTTTCGGAAAAGGGTAATTTGGTCATCTTGCCTTTTAAGCATGATTCGCATGTATCAAATGAACCGGGTTCAAATGTTTCCAGAATTCCACATCGGTATAATTTGGTCATGCGTTTCTTACTTACATGGCTAAGACGACAATGCCACATATAGGAGTCTATTTGATTATCTATTCGAGCACATTTGTTGCTAACTTCGATATTGAAAACGTCACCGGATAAATCTAACGTGTAGATACCATTGCATAAAGTTCCGGTCCCATAAAGAACACCATTTAAAGTTATGTAACAGCAATTGTTACTAAAAGTTAAATGATAACCCTTTTCATTTAAGCATGAAATAGATACAATGTTCTTTATTAACGAAGGAACAAAATAACAATTATCTAATTCTAAGACAAGTCCAGTAGGGAGCTTTACCAAATATGTTCCGATGGTAACAGCAGCAATCTTTGCTCCATTTCCAACTCGCAAATTCACTTCTCCCTTGACGAGTCTTCTTCTATTCCTTAGCCCCTATATGTCATTACATATATGTGAGCTACACCCAGTATCAAGTACCCAGGTGTCCGAGGAAATAGAGTGACATTCAATAACAAAGATACTTGAAGAGGATGGGGCATCGGATGCCTTCTTCTTCAAGAACTCAAGATAAACCTTGCAGTTTCTTCGCCAGTGGCCCTCCTTGCCGCAATGATGGCAAGTGCCTTTTGGTGCCTTTTCAATCTTTTTGGCCTTTTTCTTCCTTCCCTTATTTTGTTCTTTGGGCTTCCTCTTAGAGCCTTTCTTTGAGGAACCAACTAACAGTACCATCTTCTGATCCTGCTTTATAGAAGGCTCTACAGTCTTCAGCAGGTCAAGTAACTCAGGAATGGTAGTCTCCAGTTTGTTCATCCGATAGTTCATCACAAACTGTGAGTAACTCTTGGGCAAACAATGCAGAATTAAGTCAATACTTAGTTCGTGATTCATTGCAAATCCGAGTGTGCCTAGTCGCTCAATGTACCCCAACATCTTCAACACAAACTGTGAAACAGAAGTGCTTTCCTGCATCTTAGAGGTGAAGAGGAGTCTGGAGACCTCAAACTTTTCGGATCTCACCTGCTCGTCAAACAGCTCATGAAGATGGAAGACGATGGTATGAGCATCCATATGCTCATGTTGCTTTTGTAGCTCAGGTACCATAGCGGCCAGCATGATGCAACTCGTAAGTTCAGAATCAACCACATGTTTCTGATAGGCCACTAACTGGTCTCGAGTTGCATCTTTAGGAGGATGGTTGGGAAGTTGTTCTTCAAGGACATAAACAAGCTTTTCTGCCTTGAGGACTATCCTCAGGTTTCGAAGCCAGTCCATGAAGTTTGGCCCAGTCAGCTTATTGGTGTCCAAAATGGAACGCAAATTCAGAGAAGACATGATCAGGTGATTATCCTAGAAATACAAATTGAGGTTATGTGATGAGAATGATAAAGAATGCATCAATATACATTAATTAAATCCTATTTATTTTTCGAATTGAATAACCCTTTTTATCAATTCGGGAGATCGTAGGAACATCTCCAAATAGGTTGATATCCAACCATAGATAAGAACAACCATGGCTAGAGTCCATCAAGTTATTCTTAGCTATGAAGGTAAGTAATTATACCGATTACATATTATACATATGTAACGATCACATTATGCTATCAACTAATTGAATGTTTGCATAAATCATTGGGTTGTTAACTCATTAACAAGTATGCAACAATATACATAGCACCCAACTGCACCTCTCTTTACATCGACCTTGGCTGTGGCATAACAAATCGATGCTCCAAGCTTAAGGCTGACCTATTAATCAAGAAATAGTTTTAATATGGTAGGAGATCATTCAACCGTTTAGTCAGGCTTAGATGTGTCCAACAACCAAAACTAAGGATTGACCTATGACTCCAACTATAATAATCATAAACTAATTCCATGGTTTGAACATGTTGAGGTTCAGCCGGGCATGGATGTGTCTATCAACCCAAACGAGAAACAAAACTCCGATTCTAACCATATTAATGGAAGGTGTTGGCCTTAATATTTTATAAGGGGTTTTGGGTCTCATCCTTTTCTTTTATGCACATTCATGACATATAATTATGTCATGTTCTAACAATTTCCTTAATAAAGTATATATGTGACTTAATTTATCAAGTCTCATTAATTGAATTAGGAACCGGATTTCCTAATTCTAATTTCATACTTTATTCAAGGAATTGTTTTGGGAAACAATTTCCTGAATTATCATAATCAATTTCGAAAATAATATGTTTAAGACTTTGATTTCTCTAAATCAAATCTTATTAAATTAAGAGATAGATTCCCTTAATTCAACCACATATTATTTTCATGAAAATCTTATTTAAGAAAATATACTCTATAGGAAACAATTTTTTTAATTAATTTTGGAGACAATAATATGTAAGAGCATCACCTCATAAATCAAATAAGGAAATTATCGTTTGAGAATCACCTCAAAAATTTCCAAGATTTGATCACATATTTTATTTATGGAAAATTAATATCAATAACTTAATTTGGACGGCTCCCCGAGGCTCAGTCCAAATTAAACATTTGACAGCTTAAATTCAATTTAGGAAATTTAATTATAACAACTAATATTAAATTGGACGGCTCCCCGAGGCTTAATCCAAAATAAAGAATTTTGTAAATAATTTAATTTCCAATTATAAATTTAAATGTCAATTAATATTCCCATAATTTGTCTAGACTTTCTTGAAAGAAAGTGCCCAAAATTGCGAGCTTTCCATAAATGGAAAGTTTCCAAAAATAAAAGGTTTTCAGAATAATTGTAAATTTCTGGTACAAAGAAAACTTACGTTTTTCCAAAATTAGAAAATTTTCAAAATAGGAAAGTTTTCAAAAATGAAAAGTTTTCACAATTATCATAAAATTTCAGAAACAGAGATATTTCAAAAGTTTACGAAATTTCATGAGGATTTCCAAACTTTGAAATTCCTAAATCGAAAATTTACCATAATTGGAAAGTTTCCATAAATGAAAATTTTTCAAAATTGAGATCATGATAAAGATTTCCGCAAAACAATTATATGATTATGTCGAACACAAACTTGGCTCTGATACCACTGTTGGGACTGGGTGCATGTTGACATGGATGCGGGTTCGTAATTTTAAAAAATTAATTACGTGCAGCGGAAGGTTTAGCATAAATAATTTCTCAAATTATTTAACCACATATCTAAGCATGCAATTTTATCTTGTGTAGACATGATCATATATTTAAAAATTTTACAGAAACGTAAACTAATTTACATATTACCTCGCGTAACTCGAAGGAAGGGACGAGATCCAACTGTAAGCGTCCCTTGGAAGCTCCGCCTCTATTCTCGACATTGCTGATTCTCGGCAGAAGGTCTCCTGCCAATTATTGAATGTATCAAAAGAGAAGGGAAACAAAAGAAAAAGAGCTGAGAAAAGCAGAAATCTGTGCCAAAATCAGAAATTCTGAAATTTTTGTGCAGAAATTTTTGTGCCAAAACAGTAATTTGTTTACCATATCAAATTTGTTTCCATACAAGATGTGAAGCAGACTCTCTAGAAGCTGAATCACCACTAATCTGAATCTAATTACAGCTGCAACGTTCGATTGTAGCTAGTTTAAAAGAGCTGAGAAGAATGCAGTTTGTCTCAACTAAGGGATGAATTGGTTTCCCTAGAGCATGTATTTGAAGCTCACGGCAGGTTTGAGTAGAGTCAAGTTCTGAACAAAGATTTGGGAAGCATGAGCACAATAAGATTGAGCAAAATGGAAACCAAGAATAGAAGTGGCAGCTGACCATATAAGCAGAGAAAGAAAAGAAGAAAGAAACAAAGGAGAAGAAAAATGGTACATACATTTGGAGTTTCGGCACCTTGAATTCATTGGAGTTTTCTCATCCAAATTATAGCCTTGTATCAATACATTCTGAGCTCCACTAGAGAGAAAGAAAAAGAAAAAAAGATTTGATGAAAGAAGATGGAGAAAAGAAATTTGGCACGCAATAGGCAAAATGTGGCACATTGAAACCAAGGAAGGGTCTTTTCATCAAATGTTTGGAGGGCAAAGCAAAAGTTTACTCCATCACACTTTGGATATCACTAGATGACTGTAAAGAGGGCAAAGCACATTGGAAATATTTTTGAGCAACCAAGTCTCCCACTCCATCAATTTTTCCATTTTTCTTGTTTTTATTCCATTTCTCACCATTTTTCATGTTTTCATTTGTTTTTATAGATGTTGATTCCAATCATGATTAATGGTGGAGATTAGATAATAAGCAAGCCTATGGTAGTGCAAGAATCATATGTGTTTGAGTGAGCTCCACTTCCATCATCAACTTAGAACTTAAGGAGAGAGCTACCAAAATTTTCCTTGAAAGGCTAGTGATTTAAATTCATCTCAACGACTCATGATTGATGAAAAGGCTAAGTTGTTGATTTAAGGACAAGATACTAATCCATAAAGCTTAGATTTATGAGAATTGACAACCTTAGGTAATTTCTTTTCATTTGCTTCTAATTATGCTTAAGAAAATCTAGGGGATACATATTTAGTAGTTTCGCGAGACGCTCAAGGTTAAGTGTGGGGGAGTTGATAAGCACCATTTTGTTGATTATTTTAATTGTTAAAAACTTATACTCATTGTAGAGCTATAACTGACAACTCCCAAATGACTCTTAGCAATTCGACTGTAAAGGTAAGTCTAATACTAAAATGTTGTGCAAGAATGGGTTAAGAATTCAGCAATGAAAGCAGGAAATAAGGGACACAAGACAGCTAAGATTAATCACTCAAATCAGAGTTTAGATGAAATTCAGCAAAGCTAACTCCATTCATACAACTTCAGCAATGATAACTGAAACACTGCACAATAAAATTGAAACTATCGAATGCATAGATTAGTAAAGTTCAGATTCAATTGATGACTTTCAGCAATAAATAAGTGCAGAAACACAACTCAGTGAAACAACATTTCAGAACTAAACTGATTTATAGGATTTAAGCTGGAATTTCAGAAACAATCTGGACAAAAACAGACAGCTTCAAACACCATAGCACATTCAAAAATTGCCTTTAACTTGATTCCAAACAATTGCCTAAACTGCACTTGGTACAAAGAGAAGAAGTGAGCAGCTTGATACTTGTTCAGAAACAATGGATGTGCTGAAAATTGATACTAATGCAGGAAATATAAACTCCCAACTCTGAAATTTACACTGTCAATTCACTTGGAAGACAAAGAGATTGATAAACTGCTATGCGTGGATGAATGATCAGAAATGAAAACAGAATTTCAGCAATGCAGATAAAAATTCAGAACAGAATTCAAAGGCTGAATTAAATTCAGACTTGCCGCATGAATCAAATGCAGAAATATGAGTTCAATAACAATTTATTGACACACTAGACTGATGCTCAGAGATCAGACCAATCAGTCAGGAACTTTGTAGAAATTTGGCACAAACAAAACCGTAATGTAGCAGAAAATAAACTGCAGAATTTCAGAGAACAAAGACAAGAATGCAGAAAAACAGGATGTGTGCAGAAATCTGATGCGCAGGAAAAACAAGAATTAAATGCAAGGTAAACTAAGCAATTGAAATGAATGCTCAAACCAAGAAGAACTAATGCAACTGACTCAAACTCAGAACACAAAACTGAACACTACAAACCCCACTTGATATGCAAGCTGGAGCTGCTGATACGCAAGTATTAAGCAAGAAATAAGCTGAAACTAAGAGTAATGGTCCACTAAACAAGTTTCCTAACTATTAAGCTTGCAGAAACCAAACCTAATTTAAACAAAACAATTGCATTAAACGAAGTTAACGAATCTAAAACCAAGAGAAACGAAATTACAGCTAATGAAACAGAAATGAGAATTCAGAATCGAAATTACAGCTAGAAACATGAAATTAACTAGCTAAACTACTCCTCAATCACTCCCTTAGTTCAAGTGCTTCTTAGTCGTCAAGCAAGAGTGAGCTTCGAACCCACAAGCTCAGCAAATCATCAAGAAATTGCCTCTGTGATTCAATTCCAACTCAGCTTGCTCAAATCTGAATTTTCCATTCGGCATCCTTCAATTCAGCTGTGTCCGCGATTGGTGATGAGTTGGGGATGATCCAAGCAATCTAGGGAACCCCTCCAGAAGCTCGGGTGGATGGAAATGGAGCACAACCGATCCAAAGGCAGCAATTGAACAAAACTGCGAAAACCTCTCAACAGCTCTGTTTGTGGGCAAATCTGAGCTAGAACCTCACCGATGAAACCTTCCAAATGACCTAACACATGATCTAAGAAAGGAATTGAGGGGTCGCGCCCCTTGGATGAAGAAAACTACTGAAAAACTAAGAACTCGAAGAAGGAAGAAGCTGCGGCGAGGAAACGCGACCGGGAAGAGCTGCGGTGAGTTTTTGATTAAATAGTTATCAACGGACGGCCCAGATTGATCGGAGGAGATCCAACGGCTGATCTTGCTCTGATTTGAGCCAAACTTTTATGATGATGATCTGGGGTCAGGATCTGCCTCGTGGTAGCTCAGATCCTCTAGATGTGCAACGGATGGTCCAGATCAACTCAATCTGTGAATGGACGCTCTAGAGCCCTCCAAGCTTGATCCAACGGTTGATTGAGCTCTGATTGGAATGAAACCTTCAGATCTTGATCATAGAGCTTGATCAACCCTAACCCTAGCTCGGATCGCTTCAGATCATCCCGGATGGCTCAGATCTAGCCGCTTTTGAATCGGACGGCCCGGATTAATTGTAAGCTTGATAATTCGATCCGGTTCACATCCGACTCAAGTTTGACCCAGTATGCCCTAGGTCCTTGAACCTTTGATGCCTACAAAAATTGATCCAAAATTTAGTGGCCAATTAATCCAATTTAATACAAATTTGCAATTAAGTCCAAAATAAGAGTAAATTCTAAAACCTAGGGTAATTTCACAATTAAGCAATAAAAATATAGGTCAAACATGGATTTTAACAATTAAAATAATCAACAAAATGGTGCTTATCAGTCCACCAACCTATTAACTCCTTCTAAACCTTACATGCCCGAACCCTAGCGTCGAAACTCTCCTCTTGCGCGTGAGATCCCTCTCTTCCTGTGCGGGAGTTCTTCTGCGCGTGGCTGCTAGCGATCTTTCTCCCTGTGCGTGTAAGGTCTTCTTCCTGCTGTTGGTGTTCTCAGCAACTCCTCGCTGTGAGCTTGCGTTCCTGCAACTCCTTGCGCCGTTTTCTGGGTTTTCTCTGAAGGTCAAGTTCTCGTGTGAGCTTCTTCTTCCTGTGCATGCCGTTTCATTCTCTGCGCAGCTTGTCTGAAGGTTCTTCCCACACAACCTACTATCATGGCACCTAAGTAAGGAGTTTTGATTCGATTTTACTCTGTTGATCAGTTCATTAAGTATGATTGTTACACTAATCAGTGATTTATTTTGTGTCTTGCCCTTCCCTCAATCGCATTGGTGTGTGGTATCTATTGTTGTGACCTTACCCGTACCATTTCTTTTCCTCCGTGACCTAACCCTATCAAACCTTGTTAATGATCAAACCTTATCCTTGTATGTGTGCCATTGACGATAATCTCCCTGATCAACGTGTACCGTAACCTGTTGTTCATATGATCAATTCCATCTTGTGTTATAATTCATTCTTGTATCATTGATTACCTGATCAAACTTCTGTTGATTCACTTCATTTGATCCAATCTATTGCCATGATTTATTTCCAACCCTTAGGAAATCTCCTAAAGGCAAAGAGCCGGCTGAGGGCACCTCACAATCCAGAGCTCCCTCATCCTCTTCAAGACCGCAACCACCCCCTCATACAAAATTTCAAAATGTCCATTACGCACTAGCCTTTGAATATCACACTTTCAAACTCATGCCCTGTCGAACTGTGGACAGAACATTCATTTACGAACATTGTCCGTCGGTACGACGAATCATTGAGTTTTATGAACTTCAGTCCATTCTCTTTCTCGAGCGGTCGATCAACTTTGATCTAGTTTCCGAGTTTATAACAACATGGTCAGTGGAGACGGTTCGGGGTATAGGACCCGAGTCACCGGTATTAACCTCAATTTTGATTTATCAGCTTTCACTGCCTTGTTAACATGTCGCTAATCAGATAACGACTTTCCGCTCTACCCTTATCTTCCAGATCCTTTACCGGTTCCCTTCGATGGAGTCACACCTGATTCTATCCATGAGTACTTTTTCGGTCATCCCAGGTCAAGGGATCTCGGTGAGGCTGCCAGTGATTTCTCCACATTTGCTGCCCTCAGGCTTTCCCCCACTGATTATGTCCTGTTTAAGATTATCACTAACTGCCTGATACCTATTACCTCTAAGCCTCTTTTTGAAATTTGCTCATTTCACTGCTTGATGTTGTACGGGATGCATCGACGGTTAGACTTTGACAATGTGACCACCATCTACTTCTCCATTATCACCTACAGTCAGATCTACAGACAGACGTTTTCCATGCCTTTTGGCCATATCATTACCGCTTGGCTCCATTCGGTCGGTATTGACGTATCACAGGGCAGGATCGTGCCGATGGTTCGGCAGGACTGCCGACTTGACCGACACACATTGGCTTAGTCTGGCATTGTTATCGGACCACAGGGGCTGAGGTGGAAGGATAGGAGAGATGTAGGGGAGTTACCGAGAGCAGCCCATGATCAGATGCATCAGGAGCCGCCCGCTGCTGCAGAGGGCTACTATGAGTTGGATCCTGACTTTCGCTGGCAGATTGCCGAGCTGGAGCAGACGATTCAGCATGGTCTGCATGTCTCAGAGCTCTGGAGACAGGAGGTCCGATCTGAGTTTCGGTCTTTCGACCACAGACTACACGCGTTAGAGTCTGACGTTTCTGGGATTCGCTCCCGGCAGGAGACATGGCATGAGGAGTGGCACAGTTGGACAGCTGGTTATCCGTACCAGCCTTCATCCTCTAGAGCGGTGCCTTCCGGTAGCACTGCACCAGGGAGCTTTATATATATTGATGATACATCTGATGACAACCCTACTGAGGATTGATTTGATCTTGGTTTCATGATTTGTGATGACTATTTTGACTTTATGGTTGTATGCCTATGCTCTGACTATCATGTTTTGGTGTTGTACTTGACTATATTTTTGATGCTGTGTCATGCATCTGACTCTATGACTGATTTCCTTGTATGCTTTGCCATATTATGCTTATTGCTAGTTCATATGTTTGTTCATATGATAGATATCTTCATGTATGCCTTGCTATATTATGCATTGCTATGCTTATTCTTACTCCATGTTCATATGATACATATGATTGTTTTGCCATGCTTTATATTTGTCATATGGTTTCATATACTTTCAAAATTCAATCATACCTTTGGTGTTTTTGGATAACCCCTAGGATTGAGGGGTAGGTTTTATTTTTAAACTTAACGACCCCTCTAGACCCTTTTCGGTGTTTGACAAAGGGGGAGAGTGCGGTTAGTTAAGTTTAGGACGATTACAAGCTTAATTATTGTAGGGGGAGGATCCTGATTCCTCTATGAGTGTAAAATTTGTAACTATTGATTTCAAATCCCTAAACTTAAAATCGGATTGTCAAACAACAAAAAGGGGGAGATTGTTGATGCAGTCTGACCCTGATTGTTGTTTTGGTGTTGACATCAATTTTAGTTTTGGTTGATGAGATGATTATGATTAAGTCCTGGTCGGGGACTGGGCTTTGGATGAATGTAAAAAGTCCTAGCTTGGAGGGCTAGGTGTGAAAAGTCCTAGCTTGGAGGGCTAGGTGTGAAAAGTTCTAGCGTGGAGGGCTAGGTATGAAAAGTCCTAGCTTGGAGGGCTAGGTGTGAAAAGTGTTGGGCTAGAGAGGGGGGTGTGAATAGCCACGACAAGAGATTTTTACTCTTTGATTACTTCTTGTCTGCACTCAGGTTAGCAAGCAGCGGAAAATAACAGAAATAAACACAAACAGAAGCTAAGACAGTGGATTTACAAGGTTCGGGGATAACTTGCCCCTACTCCTTGGCGTGCCCGTAAGGTGGGCGATCCCTTGATCGTCGGCAGATCAAGCCCCGGAAATCCGGATATCACAGTCTCCTTCTCGGTGGAGAAACCTCTCCACACAGTTGTCTTAACAGTATGTTAATAAAGCACAGAGACGAAGGAGCTTACAGAGCGCGAGAAGACAGTTTTACACCCCACCACTTACAACACAACCACAAGATAGCCTTCACTCAGCTTTCCTTCTTGCGTTGTCTGCTTGCTGATGGAGTCGCAACACTTCTTTTCGAGCTCGAGGATTTCACTGATCAGAATTGAATTTTCGCAAGTGTTAGCTTTTCTGTTCTCTTCACATCTGATATATCTCAACTCAACTCAGGACATCGGACGTGTGTAGCACATTCCCTGCTCACCCACGACCCTAGGACCAGCCGCGTGCAGCATGCTGCTCACCCACGACCCTAGGACCAGCCGCGTGCAGCAAGCTGCTCACCCACGACCTCAGTCTGCCCATTTCTGACTGAAGTTTCCAACTGCCCTTGGCAGAAAATCAGAAACCCGTTACACTCAGAGTAGAGAGTTTGATTCACGGAAGTACTTCTTGCGTTATCCTGCATTACCTGCACAACACTCAGGAACACGTTATAGCAATAAGAACTTGACGTGAATGAGAAGACAGTAGAAGAAACTTCAATTTGAATTACAGTTTTCAGATACTAATCGATCCACCCGACCGATCAATATGAGTCCTGATCGATCAGATATCTATCTGATCGATCCAGTGACTTTCTGATCGATCACCCTGATAGATCAGAGAAAGTTCCTGATCGGTCAAAGACCGATCAGGGGTTTCAGGCCCTTAGAGTCTCAACGCACCTGATCGGTCAGTGACCGATCAGGGAACACCTTTGATCGGTCACACTGACCGATCATGGAACAGCTGGACCGATCAGGGTGGTCCCTGATCGGTCCAGGAGGGCCCTGATCGGTCACCAAGACCGATCAGGGTCTTCTCCCTCTTGGGCTCTTACTCACTGATCGTTCATCAGAACGATCAATGTAACGATCAGTGTTTCAGGCCTTAGAGTCTCAACGCACCTGATCGGTCAGTGACCGATCAGGGAACACCTTTGATCGGTCATACTGACCGATCATGGAGCAGCTGGACCGATCAGGATAGTCCCTGATCGGTCCAGGAGGGCCCTGATTGGTCCGTATGACCGATCAGGGTCTTCTCCCTCCTACTCACTGATCGTTCATCAGAACGATCAAACCTTCCAACAGAAAGGTTGGAAAACCTTCTGTTCTCTCCCTGATCGTTCACCAGAACGATCAGGCTCCTTGGATTTCCCTGGATCGGTCACCTGATCGATCCTCCAAAGAGACTCCGTGCCAACCGATCTCCCGACCGATCCAGCCTCAATTCAATTCAAACCCGGCTTCACTCGCCGAGGTTTCAGTCACCCGGCTTCACTCACCGGGATTTTAATCACCCGGCTTCACTCACCGGAATTCTAATCACCTGGCTTCACTCACCAGGATTTAAGTCACCCGGCTTCACTCACCGGGACCCTGCTTCACTCGCTAGGGTTTCAGTCACCCGGCTTCACTCACCGGGATTTTAATCACCCGGCTTCACTCACCGGGACCCTGCTTCACTCGCTAGGGTTTCAGTCACGTCCCCGACCAGGACTTAATCCTAAACCATCTCATTGCCCTAAACTTAAATCGGCGTCAACACCAAAACAACAATCAGGTCAGACTGTAATCAACAATCTCCCCCTTTTTGTTGTTTGACAACCCGATTCTAAGTTTAGGTTTTGGAAATCAATCTACATTACGTTTCACTATCGCAAGGGAATCAGAGTCGAGATAACCCTAAACTTAACTCACCGTCCTCTCCCCCTTTGTCAAACACTGAAAAGGGGTTCAGACTGGTAATTAAGTTTAAGATAACTCCCCCTTAATCAAAGGACTCCGAGATACGTAATTAAGAGGTATATGAAAGGAATATGACATAAAGGTATCAAGATAGGATAAACATATGCATCATATATAAATGAGCGCGAGCAGTATAACATAAGGAATGTACACAGTCACTTCTGAGTACTAACATAATGTCATACAGGCAGGGAAAATAACAATCACTCCTGAGCCGGGGGATCATCAGACTGCATCGGATCGAATGCAGTATCGTCGACGGGTAGAAAGCTCCCCGGAGCGGTGCTGCTGGACGGCGCAAATCCAGGAAATGTAGGCTGGGGCGGATGACCCGCCATCCAAGTGCGCCACTCTGCGAACATCGCCTGCTGCTCCGTGTACATCCTGGTCTGATAGGCCTCCTGACTGGCTCGCCAACCAGAAATCTCAGACTCGATCAAGTGTAGACGGTGATCAAAAGTCTGCTCGAGCTGATCAATCTGCCAGCGGAGATCTGGGTCGTGCTCGTACTCCTCTGCTGCGGCATGCTGGCCAGCTGGAGCAGCTCGTACCTGAACCGGTGCTGCCCGCGGTAACTCCCCTAAACCTCGACCATCCTTCCACCGAAGGCCCTGTGGTCCGACAATGATGCCAGACTTGGAGAACGCGCGTCGCCCAAGTCTGCAGTCCTGTCGCACCATCGGCTCAGTTCTGCCTTTGGACACATCAATACCGACTGACTCGAGCCAGTCAGTGATGATGTGACCATATGGCATATAGACTGTGCGACGGCTGGAACCACCATAGTATATGATGGAGTAGAAAATGCATGCCATGATATCAAAGTCAAGGCGACAATGCATCCCATAAAGCATCAAACAATGATAGGGGCGTATTTCACCTAAGGGTTTGGAGGTGATAGGAAGGAGGCAGTTAGTGATAATCTTAAAAAGAATGTACTCAGACGGAGAGAGGCGTAGAGCTGCAAAGGTAGGAAACTCCCCGTCTAACTCATCGAGCCCATGAGATCTGGGCTGTCTGAAGAAATGCTCGTAGATAGAATCAGATGTGGCTTCCTCAAATGGAGCCGGTAATGGGTTTGGAATATTAGGAAAAATAGGATAAGAGTTGTCTGATAAACGACAGCCTAGATATTGTGCAAAAATGCTATAATTGAACTCTAAATCGGTTGTGGCCACTCGGGTGGTGTATCCTGACTGGCCATTATCAATGAAGTTATTATAGAATTCAGAGACTAGATCGGTATTGATGGCTCGTTCAATGAAAAGGAAGGACTCAAGATTATAGAATTCGATAATTTCCTTCACTGAAGGACAATTATCGTAAACAAATGATTTGTCCACCGATCGGCAGGGAAGAAGTTTAAAAGTAGAATTTTGAAAGGCTGTTTCAAAATTGGAATTAATAAATCGTGGGCTGGTGGAGGGTTGAGGGCGAGAGGTTCGGGTAGTAGGCTTCTTAGAGGTACTCGCAGCGGGAGCCTTTCCCTTAGAGGATTTCCTAGGGTTGGGAAATAGGTCACGGTGGTAACACAATAGACAGCACAGTCACGGCAAGGCAAGGGGTAACCATGCAAGGGGTACACAATACACCATAAGGGACGACACAACAAAGAAAATACAGTCATGGCAAGGGTTGAGGTGCGGCACAACAACAACACAAAAAAAATGATTAGTTTCCAACAGTTAGCTGAAACAATGTAAGAAAGAAGAGAAACAAATCTTACTTCGGTGCCATTGTATTGTGAGAAGAATAGGTTGGAGAGGCTTGAGATTGCGCGGGAAGGGAGTGACAGCCCAACTCACAAAGACTGGTGAAGAAGATGAGGTAAAGGAGTGTGTGTGCGCGATGGGAGTGTCGGCGCTAGAGTTGAAGAGGATATTAGACTTTACCAGGTTGGTGGCCAACCCTAGTAAATGATGGGGATCGGATCACCGTCCGATCCCAACACATCCAGACCGATCAGGATATTCCTGATCGGTCAGATATTCTCTGATCGGTCCGCGTGACCGATCAGGATGCGTCCTGATCGGTCTGCGTGACCGATCAGGAATGGTTCCTGATCGGTCTGCGGACCGATCAGGAAATATCCTGATCGGTCACCATGACCGATCAGGAGGGTTCCTGATCGATCAGTCGATCGATCAGGGAATCGTCAGCTCAAACCGACACTATCAATTGAATGGAGGACTTTCTTCCTGATCGATCTCTGGATCGATCAGATATCAGATATCAGAAAACTGATCAGATATCAGAAACGATCTGATACTTTTCAGATATTTTCATCTCAGCTAAACCTGATGTTTCAATCGGTTCTTTCATCTTCCATGTTAAAGATATTTATGTTCCAATCTCGAATCCTTATGATGCTATATTATAACATAAACTTCTCCAATATTATAACATAAACTTCAACCAATGGAGGAGAAATCCATTAGACAGTCAAATTAAAATCAAACTCAGTTCGTATCAACCTCCAATCAAGTTTCCTTGATTGGAATGTCCAAATATGATCTAGGAACCAAATACACATGTATTATGCATTGGTTTTCCCCATACTTGGTCAACTTAATGATTTTTGTCGCGTCAACCTAATTTCTCAAGGGATGCATGAACATTTTGAGAAATTAGGTTAATCCTATCATCTCACCCCATTTCTAGCAAACAAAAGCATTTTGTTAACCCTTATAATTTGTGTGAGATGTCCCCAAGTTGCCCAATAATTGTTACCCAATAATTTTGAAATGATCATGAAGGGTTTGTGTTCTTTTCAATCCTATGAACCACGACACATGCCCAACTCCCTCCTTAAGAAACTAAATTCATTTTCGGGGAGTGGTTTAGTGAAAATATCTGCTAGATTCGATTTTGACTCTACATGTGAGAGTACAATATCTCCTCTAGCAACATGATCCCTAATGAAGTGGTGGCGCACTTCAATGTGTTTGGTCCTTGAATGATGGACTGGATTTTTTGTGAGGTTTATTGTGCTTATGTTGTCACACAACACTTGCACACCCTTGTAGGATAATCCATAATCCTCTAGTGTGTGTATCATCCACAACAATTGTGATATACTCTCACCCATGGCAATATATTCTGCCTCGGTCGTGGAGAGAGCAACACAATGTTGCTTCCGACTTGACCAACTCACTAAAGATGATCCTAAGAATTGGCAACCCCCACTTGTGCTTTTTCGATCCAACTTGCACCCAGCATAGTCGGAATCAGTATAGCCCATTAAGTCAAATGACTCTGTACGGGGGTACCAAAGGCCGACTCCAATCGTGCCCTTAAGGTATCTCAAAATTCTCTTAACAGCAATCAAGTGAGATTCCTTGGCACACACTTGGTATCTAGCACACATACCCACAGCAAAAAGAATGTCAGGGCGACTTGCTGTGAGGTATAGCAGGCTGCCTATCATACTCCGATATTGGGTTAGGTCAACCGGCTTCCCACTCTCATCATTGTCTAATTTTGTGTTTGTCGCCATGGGAGTGGTTACCTCTTTAGAGTCACTCATGTTAAATTTCTTGAGCATCTCTTGAGTGTATTTGGATTGGTGCACATGGATTCCGTCTCGAGTTTGTTTGATTTCGAGTCCAAGGAAGAAGGTCAATTCTCCCACAAGACTCATCTCAAATTCACTCTCCATGTGTCCAATAAACTCATTCAAATAGCCCTTGTTATTGGAGCCACAAATTATGTCATCGACATATACTTGAGCTACAAAGATATTATCACCATCCCTACGTAGGAATAATGTAGGGTCTATTTGTCCTCTCACAAATCCTTTTTCAATGAGGAATGTTGACAACCTCTCATACCAAGCCCGAGGTGCTTGTTTAAGCCCATAAAGAGCCTTTTTGAGCTTGAACACGTGGTTTGGAAATTCGGAATTCTCAAATCCCGGTGGTTGTTCAACATGGACTTCTTCTTTAATGAACCCATTTAAGAAGGCCGATTTAACATCCATTTGATAGAGTTTGAAACCTCGATGCGCAGCAAATGCAAGCATCAATCGTATGGACTCTAATCGGGCCACGGGAGCGTAGGTCTCATCATAATCAAGGCCTTCAACTTGACTATAGCCCTTGGCTACTAAGCGTGCCTTGTTTCTTACGATTTCTCCCTTGTGGTTTAATTTATTTTTGAAGACCCATTTGGTTCCAATAATGGTGGTCTTCTTAGGTCTAGGGACCAAGTCCCAAACTTGGCTTCTCTCAAATTGACCTAGTTCGTCTTGCATAGCCATAATCCAATCGGGATCATTTAATGCCTCATCAATTTTCCTAGGTTCAATTTCAGAGATTAAGGCAACTTCATTAGCCTCATTCCTAAAGAATGATCTAGTCCTAACCCCATGGTGGAAATCTCCGACAATTTGATCTTGGGGATGACTAGAGGCTAACCTAGTTTGTCTTGGTGTCGGAGGAGCTTCTGGGATGATGTCACTAGGCGCGGGCTCAGGCTCAGGGTCCGGCTGAGCTACGTATCGTCTAGGCTCACCATCATCAGATTCATCAACATCATTTCCCACACTAGGACTCTCATTCAAACCTAGTCTCCTAAGTTCGATTTGAGCTTTCTCTACTTTTTCTGGTGAATCAATTGCTTTTGGAATTTCCTCAAAAACAACATCAGAAGATTCTTCAACTAATTTGGATTTTTTGTTGTAGACTCGGTAAGCTTTGCTGACAAGAGAATACCCGACCAGTATCCCTTCATCAGCTTTTGCTGTGAACTTTCCAAGGTGATCCTTGGTGTTTAGGATGAACACCTTACAACCAAACACCCGAAGATGTTTAACTGTGGGTGGTTTTCCAAACCATAGTTCGTGTGGAGTCTTCCTTAAAAATCTATGAATGAGAACTCGATTTTGCACATAGCAAGCTGTGTTCACAGCTTCAGCCCATAAGTAGCTCGGTAGAGAGTACTCATTGAGCATGCTTCGTGCAGCCTCTTGTAAGACCCGGTTCTTCCTCTCTACAACACCATTTTGCTGTGGTGTTCTAGGAGTAGAGAACTCATGTCTATATCCTTTCTCTTGACAAAATTCTAAAAACCTATGGTTTTGAAATTCTCCTCCGTGATCACTCCTAATTGTCTTAATTGTTGTAGATTTTTCATTTTCAGTTCTTCTACAAAAGGAAATAAAAACATCTAGGGTTTGATCCTTATGTTTTAGAAAATAAGTCCAAGTATATCTAGTATAGTCATCAATAATCACAAAGCAATACCTACTACCATTCAAAGAGATAGTCGTACTACAGTCAAATAAATCCATGTGTAGTAGATCTAGGGCAGTAGAGGTACTTACAGTGCTTTTACCTTTGTGACACGATTTCGTTTGCTTACCCATTTGACATGCATCACATAACTTCTCCTTTTCGTACTTGATGCTTGGTAATCCACGAACAAGTCCTTTGTTGGCTAATTTCCTGATGTTCTTCATGTTCACATGCGCCAACCTCCGATGCCAAAGTGTGGACTCATCTTCTTTTGACATGAAACACTTGATAGAAGCATTAATAGCACTTTTAAATGAAACTTGATAAATATTATCTATCCTTGTGCCTACTAGTACCGTGTCAAGTGTGCCATTTTGTCTAACTAGACATTGACTTGGTTGAAATTCAATTGTGTAACCCGCATCACACAATTGACTGACACTTAGGAGATTGAAAGTCATCCCCTTGACTAGAAGGACATTTCTTATTTTAAGACATTTGGATACTTGAATATCTCCTATCCCTATAACCTTAAGGCTACCATTATTACCAAATGATACATTACCTCTACTTTTACCTTGTAGAGTAGTGAACAAAGATCTATCCCCGGTCATATGTTTGGAGCACCCACTATCAACAAACCAAGTTGATAGATGCTCCCCCTCAATCAGTGCCTACACAACACGAAAAATGGATGATTTAGGTACCCAAATCTTGGGACCTAGTGCACCTTCAATGCATGATTTTGGCACCCATGCCTTGATTACTTTCTTTTGGATCTTAGGAACCTTAGGTGATCTACCATGGGTCCTAGACATTAATGAAACAAAAGTCGGTTCTTTGGGTCGGTAACCTATACCGGCCTTGTTGTAAACTGCTCTTTGAGCATTGAGGATCATGTCCAAAGTCTTGGAGCCAATTGAGAACTTCTCAAGGAGACCCTTGAGTTTCTCAACCTCACCCCTTAAGGCTTTGTTCTCATCCTCTAATAACTCAACATGCAAATCATCAATATCCTCATCCTTAGAGGATTGTAGTTGTTCTATCTCTACTTTCAAAGATTTAACTTTGTCTTTTGATTTCTTTAACAGATCAGTCAAACATGCAATGGTCCTATAGCATTTGTCTAATTCAGGAGAAATTACCTCTTCATCATCCGAAGATGATGAAGCCGTGGTTGACGAGGACTCATCACTGCTCTCCACATCTTCAAGGGCCATGAGAGCTACATGGCGAGTACTCTTCTCCTCCTTTTCTTCATCAGATGAACTGGAAGAGGACTCATCCCACGTGGCCTTCAAGGCTTCTTCTTCTTCTTTGCTTTCTCCTCCTTCTTTTTGAGTTTTGGGCATTCACTCTTGTAGTGCCCTTTCTTGCTACATTCATAACATGTAACGTTAGTTTTATCAACTTTAACTTCACTTGTATTACCTTTCCCTTTGTAGCGTCGGCTCTTCCTCATCATTCTTCTCACGAAGTTGGCCACTTCGGATGAGGAAGACTCCGCTGCTTCTTCCTCGGATTCGGATGAAGAGAAAGAAATCTCCTTCTCCTTTTCTTTTCTTTCTTCTTCTTGGTCTTGTCCCCTGCCACAAGAGCAATCCCCTTCTCCTTGGGGCCTTTGTTAGCCATCTCATGCAGTTCCATTTCACAAATAAATCATCTATTTTAACTATTGACAAGTCCTTGGATACTTGTAGGCATCCACCATGGATGACCATAAGGCATTCCTTGGAAAGGCTTTAAGAACATACCTCACTAGGTCGCGGTTCTCGACCCTTTCATCAATGGAATGTAAACCATTAAGGATCTCCTTGAATCTACCATGAAGTTCACTTACTGATTCACTTTCCTTCATGGAAAGGTTTTGGAGTTGGTTGAGGAAAAGATCCCTCTTGGCTATCCTTGAGTCCCGGGTGCCTTCATGGAGCTCGATGAGTTTTTTTCCACAGATCCTTCGCGCTCGTGAAGGGGCCAACTTTTATCAGTTGGTCCTTGGTCATACCGCATTGCAGGGTTACTACTGCTTTTGCATCAGCTTCTCCCTTCCGGGTTTGCTCAGCTGACCATCTCGAAGAATCCAGCTCCTTTCCATCAGCATCTTTGGGAGAGATGAACCCCTCCTTTACTGAAAACCACATGCCTATATCCGTCTTCAGATAGTACTCCATGCGCGATCTCCAGTACTGGAAATCTGAGCCATCGAAGTAGGGAGGTCTGTTGGTGCTGAAACCCTCTCTCAAAGCCATCAGGTTTAGCTCTCGGATGTTAAGCCGTGAACAGAGCTCCCAGCTCTGATACCACTTGTTGGGCTAGAGAGGGGGGTGTGAATAGCCACGACAAGAGATTTTTACTCTTTGATTACTTCTTGTCTGCACTCAGGTTAGCAAGCAGCGGAAAATAACAGAAATAAACACAAACAGAAGCTAAGACAGTGGATTTACAAGGTTCGGGGATAACTTGCCCCTACTCCTTGGCGTGCCGT